>VZTF01006514.1:370860-435207 GCA_013397755.1 Cnemophilus loriae | reverse complement strand
CCAAACCAAACCAAACCAAACCAAACCAAACAACCCCCTCTAAGAAAACACACCAAAAAAAAAAAAAAGGAAAGAAACCCACAAAAAACAAACAAACAAAGAAAAAACCAAACAAACACAAAACCCAGACAAACACCCCACGCCTTTCAGCTGACTTGTAAGAATCTGAGAACAAGTGTCAGGTCAGACTGATGCTACAGGAGATGATTCTCTTTGGAGTTTTTTGAAGAAAATACAGTGAATTGCTATTAATCACTGCCTTAATTGCCCAGTTCAAAACAAGAGGTTTGCCATTTCTGGAAGCCTCATTGAGAACACTTACGTTTGAGACAAATCTTTTCTTTCATAAATTTCAAGGAAATAATTATAGCTTCTTATAAGATTCAAGCCTGTATTTCTGAATAAGTGTCTGATGAATCGGGGTAAGCTTTCCAAGGTGTATGTTTGTTTTTAAACTTTCAGTATCTTTTATCTGCAAAGCTTTTATATTCACTGGTTTGCTCTAAAAGCACAATATCAATTATCTCTTCACTGGAAAACACTTCTAACTCACACAAAATATCTAAAAACAGCTCCTCTAGTTATTCTAGATGCTTACAGTAGATGAAAGGGGATAATATTTTTGTTTATGAAATTAGATGCTACAATGTCTGCCTTGTTAAAGTGAAAAACTGAGATTCTTGAAAGGGAGAGGATTTTGTTCTTCACCTTCAGAAATTAACTAGCGTTCATACACAATTTCTAGGCTTTCTCAAGCAGTCTGTAAATGTACCAGAATTCTCATGGTAAAAATCTGACAGTAAAAACAATGCTGAGCTCACGTTATTCTTAGGATTTCAGAAATGTACAGGCCAGTATCGAGGTTATATTTTTATGGTTTCTCTCTCTAATAAAATGTTCTGTATTTGAATGGAATTAGGGAAGGCCTTTGCGGATGGACACAATTCCATGTCCAGTTTTTTTTTTTTTTCTTTTGCTGTGGAGGTTCTTCATTAAAGATTCACAAGACATACCTGAATAATTTACATTGCCTTAATTCACTGGGCACAATAGTTAAGGTAAAAAAAGACCACAGTCATTCAGGCAACAGAAGGAATATGTTCAAAAAAGAAAAAAAAAAAGAGCTTTATTAGAGCTGCTTGGTTTGAATAGCAGGTTCTGTGTGTGTGTGTGTGTATCTACATTTTAATGTTGGCTCGTACTTGCCTGTTCTCTGTAGGTGGTTTCCCATTTTAAGATGCTAGATTGATAGTGGAATTATCTGCTGTTTAATAAACTCTGAACCATTTCCACTCAAATCAGGGGGAAAAGAGCCTCTGGTTAAAGTTAAAGTGAAGGGTCACGGAGGAATGTACTCTTGACCCTGCAGGAGAGACCCTTCTACATTTTCTCAGCCAGTCCCACAGTGATTCATGACAATGCAGAGCATGA
This sequence comes from Cnemophilus loriae, assembly GCA_013397755.1. NCBI lineage: Eukaryota > Metazoa > Chordata > Aves > Passeriformes > Corvidae > Cnemophilus > Cnemophilus loriae. The sequence continues at coordinate 433,776 of VZTF01006514.1, read as the reverse complement.
ATACAATATGGTTTTCAGACAGTCATATAATAAAATATATAGCTCATAAACTTTAGCTCTATAAACAGAGGTCACTGCCTGGTGGGAACTCCCATGATTTAAGTCTGTGAAAATACTGCTGTGTATTGTAGATCTGACACAGCCCTTACCAGGACTTTGCACAGAGGACAGTCCCCAGCCACAGAGGTGAAAAGCTTAAATAGTGAGATTATCCGTCCAGTTGCATGCAAATAGTGGAAGAGGGTTTTCAAATCCCAGGAGAAACCTCATTGCTTTACAGCTAACATGACTGTGTGGAAGATAATGTATATACATGTGTGCTCAGCCAGTGACTTCTGTGCAAATCTGGTCATCAAAATGCTGGCTGCTGCACAAAAAAAAGGGAAAAAAAAATAGCAGAGAGCAATGCTGAAATCGGAAACTTTAAATTGAGACCTTAAAATTTCAACTTGACGATGCCTTACTGATTTCCAAATTTTTGTTTATCATTGTGATTTTCCTACAAAACGTGTACTGTAATGTTGCAGTCCACGCTTCCGGGTGTAAGCGTGTCTACAAAGTATATTTTTCCAAGTTAATATTTGATGTTCAACGTGAAAACAGTGGCTAGCACACTCTATTTAAAGACAGCAAAATGGTTTAGTAAATGCCTTGACAGACAGCAGTACCTGTGCAGATGTACCTTGGAATCTTCACTGGAGTACAGGGGAATATGTTGACATATCCCAAACAAGAGTGATGGTGTTTTGCCTAATATATGAATTTCTAAATGAAAGTATAGCAAGCTTTTTAGTTGTGCAAGAGTTTTCTTGTCCATTTCCTACTGCTGATATATGAATATAGCCAGATGCAAAATCAACACAGAAACAGGTTTCCCTTTAGCTGAATTCTGATGTTACTGTGAATACGTCTATAGAAAATATTACAGCACTGAATGAAGGCTAAATTCTGTTTATATTATGTTCAAGTGTTATCTCCCAGGTAAGCAAATCTTATTAAAAATATCTTTTGTTAATTCCATCAGAGTAATTATAGAAGAAAACAATAACAATTACATTGTAATTTCTCTGAAAAGTAATAACCCAGAACTTTGTTTGACATCTAAATTAGATTGTTGCAAGGAATTGCAAATGAATTAAAGTCAGCCCTTCAGGCTTTGTACTCTGAAAGTCTGAAACAAAACATTTTTATTTCATAAGTCACTGGTGCTTTAAAGGCTGGTAAGGCCTCAGTCTATCGCCCATGTTCTTTCAGCCTTCCAAAAAATATTTTCTGCATTTCCAGAAGATGAGCCTCAAATTCTTCATGACACTGGATGTGGAACTGAATCAGCTAAAATACCTGTGTTTGGGGGCTTTTTTGGGTGGGCACGTAAACTCAGCGTCAGCATCTTTTGGAAGGAAGCAACGCACCGAATCCATAGCGGCTCATTCTTTTCCACTGACTCGTGTGAAATATTCCTCTTCCAAGGGGAAGGTCGAGGCCGATGCCTTCACAGCTTTTTGGTGCTCAGGGCTGAATCCACCCTCAGGGGTAAACCCCCCCAGCCTGCAGGCAGCAGCAGCAAACCCTGTGCACGTGTCCCTCGCGCAGGCGTGGAGAGAGCAGCAGGGCTGGAGGCAAGAGCCTCCCTTGGACCAATAAAGTGGGCAAGTCCTGCAGCCTGGTCTTCTGCAGGATATCACAGCTGGATTCAGGGAAATCTGCTGTGAATGCAGCCTTGGGAAACGCCAAGGCCAGCAGCCGGACAGGGGCTGCCCCCTGAACGGGAGCAGGTGGGCGTTTCGCCACCTCCCCAGGACCGCACGGCTCCTGCTGAGCCACCACATTCACGCTGCCGCTGCTCGTCTGTTCTCAAATGAGGCGTCCTGCTCTTCGAAACTGCTGAGCATCCAGAAATTCTTACTCATCACAGTGGGAGCTGTGGGATAAGTGGTCTGGAAAATGAAGTGATATGTCTCTTTTCTTGAAATAGCATCTCAGGAACTAGTTTTGAAATGCTTCTCTGAAATCCTTTTCTTTCTCCTTGAATGTGTCTGAACTGCTCCTCAATTTAGGAACTTCTGATGCAGTTGGTCGGTGTCCTGACAACAATCCTGCCCAGAGCACCGTGTAAATCTTCCAGTGGACTGCTCCTCAGGCAGGAAGGAGAGGTATGCAGTGAAATAAAGGCACTCTGTTGGAACACACTTGGGGTTTTATTCACAGTTCTCCAATGGGAACAGTTCCTTGTCAATCCGTTTGCCTTCCCAGCAGTCTGCTGCTGGATTGAGCCTGTTGGAGGACATCCTAAATGAACTCACAGCAGTGGCCACAGGTCTCAGTGGGGCTGGCTGGTGTTCCCAGGGTTTCCCCTCCTCTCAACTGAAAGACTGGGATCTTGAAAACAGGTACCAAGTCATGACTCTGGAAAACCCTCCTCAGTGTGCTAGTCAGTGATGTGCTTGGAGTTTCCTTCAATTCAGATCTCTTTCTGTGGTAAAATTTCAGGTTTATTTAAACAGGAGAATTAACTTCTTTCCAATGACACTGTGTCTGTGAACTTTAATGCAGTGGGAGTTCTGAGCTCCTGTGAGCTGTAGGCCTGTCTCTCGTGCTTTCTGCAGCAAGTTATGATTGCTGTTGCTGTAATTTCATGTTTCTGCAGATGAAGAGTTGATCTTCCTTCTGTTCACCCACTAACCCAAGCAGTCTCATCCATCCATTAGCAGCAGAGAATACAATTTCTCCCACTTCCTGGCTTTTCTGGCAGCTGCAGACAAATGACTGTCCTGCTAACAGTCCCTCTGTTCCAGAGATTAGTGCTTTAAGCATGTGAAAACACTATTTCTCAATTTATTTTGACAGAGTTTTATTTGTCAAGTTTACAGAAAGCTTAACCAAGTCATGCTGTGACACCCCTTCCAAAATCATCTTTAACCAGTTCCAGCAAAGAAGCTGGGATTTGCTCACCACCCAGAATGTTCTGTCTCCCTGTGGGTCCTTGCTGGTATCTTAACCTTCCACCCACCTAACACCAATCACACTGTAGATTAAAAAAATATTTTTTTTAATCTCTTTCTTCTGTGATTCAGCCATCTTATTGTATTAGAAAAAAAGACTAACTACTACTATATCTGACTGCTGCACAATTATATAGCACCAGAGGTGACTTAGGCAGGGAACTGTTAGAAACTTCTCCTTCAGAACCATTTAAACCTAAATTTTTCATGCTTAAGGGAGAGAAACAAATGGGCCTTAACCAAATATAAATTCAGGAGTGAGGATGGAAGTTCTTACTGTAAGCACGGTGAGCTTTGGGGCAGCTCCCAGCAGGACCGATGAGGGGATCTGATTGTCAGGTGGAAGAGAACCTCCTTGGATGGTGTGGTTGTGTGCAGGGCCGGGGCAGACACGGTGATAAGCTTGGTGATAATGGCAGTTCCTTCTCTGTCCCTGGGCAGGTGCTATGACAACAGCCTCTAAAAGCCACCTTGCTTGACTGGCTGTGGTGCCCAGTGCTGCGGAAGGTCCTGGGGGAGGTGGGGAGGTGAAAAGGCGAGGGACTGCAGGGACCCCTGCGGATTCCTGCGTGTGCATCCGGGGTTGCCTGGGAACACGACAGGTATGGAAGCAAAACCCAAACCGTCCGGAAATTCTTTATGTAAACACCCAGGAGCTCTGTTCAAGCCTATCAGAAAGCAAGAAACAGCCTCAGGGGAAAGGGCAGCAGGAGAGAAACACTGAGGAGTACAGCAGCGAGCGCAGCAAGCCCTGCTCCATCCTTCCGCGCGTCGGCTCCCTGGAGCACACCACGCCGATCCCCCGCCGTGCTGAGGGATGAGCAGTGACAGTCTGAGCAATGAGATGCCTTCCTGCAGCGGCAGAAAAATCAGGCCCTGTGCACAAAGACTAATGCTGACACCCTCCCCAAAACAGGGCAAAGCAGCGAGGGGCTTCCCACAGGGAATAATGCTGTGCGGAGACTAATGGAGCAGTCATTAGCAGCATCTCTGTGGTGGATAATAGCAAAAAGCATTCACAAACATTTAATTAAAATGAATTTAATGGCCGGATTTAAGCTGTTATTCCGGAAGTTAAAAGCCAGTTACCAATGTGTTAAAATGCACAATCAGCACTGCATACATAAATACATCCCCTGGTCTAATCTGTAACTATAGTAATGTTGTGCTCTCACTAGAATCGTGCTGGGGGCCCTGGCTTTCGACTGCTGTTGCAAGAGCTGTCATCTATCACATTTTCTTGTCATGTTCATACTTCTGTTGTTGTCCACTGGTTAAGAAGGAGGGGCTTTTTGTATTTGGAGAAACTCTGGGAAGTAGGGAGATGGAGAAACTAGAAGCCAAAACGTTAATTTTCTAGGTGGTGATCCTCATTAGGCTAAAAAGACAAATCTGTGGATTTTTCAGTTTGGGAAGTTAGTTTAGACTCCAGAATTTTGATTTTAAAAGGAAAGCAAGACCATTTGGACTGGTGGAGCCCACTGCAGGCTACAAGGCTTTGCAGGAATTCCTTCCTGTTTGTTGGTACTGTAGAAACGACCTCAGTGGAGCAGCTGTCACGTCTGTCCAGTCTGGCATCTTGTCTGCAGGAGGGGCTGACACTGCATGTGTCAGAAGAGACACGTGCTGCACTTCTCTGTTAAAAAGATTCGATTCTCAAGGTAAAGAAACATGAAACTTATTTTGCAAATGTTCCAAGGGTGTTGTCAAACAGAAGGGGATTTTTAAACAGAAGACATCCAAATTTTTATGGAATATTTTATCAGAAAAAGTCAATTTAAGGAAGCACTTCAATGACTAAGCGTTTCTGAATAAAGTCCTGAACTCCATAAACAGTGTTAAAGCTGCCAAAATTCCTGGGACAGTGCTGAGGAGTCCACCTTGCTTGCCAGTCTCTTACGTTAGGCACACAACTTTTCCAAGGTTTTGTTCTTCCTTTAGGATGTAAAATTTATTATGAAGTGAAATCACTGTGAAGCATTACATTAGCAAAACTTTAATTAATTGCTTCCTGTTACTTGTTGACCTTGCAGGTTTCTCTTTAACTCTGATCTAAGCAGTAGGCACAAAACCGTTCTGTTGATTCAAGATGCTGTAACATCTTGACATGGATGAAATTTAACCTGGTAAGCTCCACTTTGGCTCCTTCAGCTTATCTTTCTACTGTACTGGTTGTGTTTTGTTTCTTCTCATGCTTCTTTAAGTATTAGCTGATTGAAATGAATTTGAAAAGGGCTGCAGACATCAGGTATCGTTACGTGTTGGCCGTTGACTCCAACAGACAGCTTGTTTGGCATGCAGATAGACTTCATGGGCTCTAATGTGAATCATTTCCTGTATTATAATTCTTGGATGGCAGAAGATCTGATGGAGGTCACCTCAGCTTCTGAGCGTTGCCTGTTAAACTGGGGACAGGAGGGGGGAGAACATAAACAGTGCTCATCTGTACGTGAAAAGGTCATTTTAGAGAAACGGAGTCAGAGGCTTCATCCGAAGCAAAGAATGGTTCTGCTACTGAGTTTTTAAAAGAAAGAGCAGAAATTGGCACCCCAGTTAATCAAACTGGAGAACCCAGGTGGTCACTTTACCTGCACTCGGTCCCCAGGGAGGGACGTGGCCCCGAGCTGCCGCCACTGCCACCGCCCTCCAACACGGCTGGTGCTTCCCACGCCACCCCAGGCCTTCCAGCCCTGTGTGTGTGTAGTGCTGTGAGCAGGCAAAGGGAGCCAGGGGGATGTGATGCTGTGTTATGCCCATCCACTCCTCAGTGTGTGCCTGGGAGCAGCCTGCTGGGGAGGTTTGAATGAAGGTCTTGATCGTGTGTAGCTCCAAAGGGCCTTGTAATTGATTGCGAGCGAGGCTGCGAGAGCATCCCAAATCCAATTCCAGTTACTGCACTGTGCCCATCTAAATCCCCCCGACATGTTATTTGGATATTGTGCTGCCTTATAGATTCTCCATAAACTGCCAGGCAGGGCTGCTGTGTGCAGCTAAATTATTGCTGTGCTGTAACATAGAAACTGCCCAGAAACTGCCTGTGCACAGCAATATACAATTTTATACAGAGTTTGTTTTTTAACAAGAGAGGTTGTCTATGCTTTTATGATCGTGTATGGGTTCCAGGGCTGGGCATCTTCATTAGTTTTACTCTGTCTTCTACTGAACATACCATATATTGAGTTTATTGGTTGTCCATTGTGATTGATTGTGACTGTGACTTGGAGAGATGTAGATATTTTTTTATTTTAATTCTGTGCAAGTCTTCATCCAAGAGCAGATTAGTTGTGAAGAACAGGTGTGCTGGAAGTGAAGCACTTGAATCTTAGGAGATTGGGGAATGGTGCTTTATTGCCAGAGCTCTTCTGTGTCTCTTCTCATCACCACCTTGGCAGTGTGCTTCTACTTGGAGGCTCATCAGCATCACAACAAATTTGTATCCTCATGTCTTGCTCCAGACCAGTTTCTTTCCAGTTACTGATATTGATCTGATAAGTGCTGAGAAGAAATTCAGAGTGCTATTACAATGTGTAGTCACTGGCTGCTTTTAAGTCTTTTGTCCTGTCATGGATGAGGAAGATTTCACTGAAGTAAACATCATGTAATCATATTTATAGATATAGATGACATATTATGCATTACGTTGTTATAACTGGCTGTGGCTAATCAACAAAAGCTGCCATATAGTCATTAATTTAGGCCAGGAAAGAAAAGATCTTATCTGGCAAGAAGAAAACAATCAAATTCCTTAGGACATCCTCGAGAAAGCAAGAGACTAAATGAAGAAGCTGAACAGCTTTAAATAAAATTCAGTATTATTCCTTTGGATTATTCAGGACTTTGCAAATGACTACCCAGGCTTAATGGCATTCAGTGACATTATGACAACAGGGGATGCTCCACAGACAGAAAGGGGAATTAGAAGTATGTGAGGTTAACTGAAATGATGCTGCTGGTAATAAGTCAGTGGAACTAGACTGTCACTCATCCTCTCCTTCTGCTTCTGGATCCTGATTATCCTGTCAGTTGTTCATACGCTTCTTCCGTCAGCTTCAGTAAGAGGAAGGTGTGAAAAAGATGGACGAGATGGTCATATAATCAAACAAAATATACTAAATACTGTAAATATAGGGCGTGACATGTCCCAGGTTATGTATATGTTCTGACATATCATTTTACTGCCAAATGATATGAGATGATACAGGCTAATGCAATGTGAAATGACACAGCCTAGCTACAAGTGCCATTTGATACAGAAAGATGCATTTAAAGAGCAATGTGGTGAATCCACTGTGCATGATGATTTTTAACAAGGTATCCAACCTGCTTGTGCTCAGAGTTGTGAAGCTGCTGGACTCTCTCCTACTTTGGATTTCCTGGGGCTCTCTTCACAACTGCTAGCCTGTCTTGGTCTGGCTTATGGCTGCAAGCTGGTGCTTCATCTCACTGGTCTTTGACGGGGTGACATGTTTCCACTGAGTGCCGGAAGCCACTTGTGATCCATTACCATAATTAAGGTTGGATTTACAGCCTTTTTCCTGTGCATTTTTTTTTTCCTTTCCTTGTTTTTTCAAGCTTTTGAAAAAATGAGACAGTAGCTAATGTTTGCTGGGAGGTCATTCCCACTTCTTTCCCCCAGAAAGTTGACTGTACATCTTCCTTCTGTGCATCCCTTACACGTTTTCTTTCCATCCCATAACTGCAGGCTACTGTGTTTTCATAGCATAGAAGTGGAAACAGAGGAGAAGAGAGCTGGAACAGCTTTGCTTGCAGAGGTAGAGCCCATCTCACGAAGCACTGCTAGAAACACGTAGGACCACACACACACACACACGCATACACACAAAAGTAGAAGTGTCCACAGGAATCTGAACGGTTTAACAGCAGCAAAAAGCACCCAAATTGTCATGTGCTACTTACCTGACTTCACTGCCAGGCTGTTTTTCTTGGTCTGGTACTTGGGGAGGAGAACTACACGCACTGCAGATGTTCTGTCACGTCACGTCTCTCTTGGGCAGACATGGTAACTAAAAGGAAAAAGACCGTAGTGACATGTCCCAAAACAAACTTTACCGAGTTCTCTAAAGCCAAGTGAAAGTGGGATTCAAGCCGGGTTTTCCTTCTGTGTATTTCAGGCCAACAGCAAGAACAAGGCTCCCCATCACATACGGGAAGGTGAAGCATTCAGGCAGCTCGGCAGAAACTCAAGAGAACAGAAGAATTAAGTGTGTATTTTTTTCTTCTTTTTTTGGTGAAGTTTTGAGATCCTTGTACAAAATTTTGGATTTGAGGTGAGTCAGTGGGGCTAATAAGGAAGTCTTAACCGAGTTTCGAGCTCTGGTATTTTCCTAAGTGCTAACGGCCAGACAGCTTGGAAAAGGACTGTAAGTGGCACATGCTGACTGTGGGATGTGGAAGAGTCCTACAGCTCTGCTGCTGTATCCTTCAAAACATGAAAGATTACATCTAGGAAAGTGAAAATTGTCAGCACACATTTGCAACATGAATAGGAGCAAGCAAATGGCCATTCTGGCTCTGACTACCTGGACATACATTGTTTTCTGGTAGTTTTCAATCAGCTGCTGTGAAGTTTTCCTGCAGTTGCTGTTATATGAGTGCTGTACACACTGACAGCGACCTAGGGCAGAACAACAATGTTTAAGGAATCATACAATGAAAGCTGACAGTAATCCATGCCTTGAAAATTTGTGTAGGGGGGCTGGAGACACTGGGCACTGCTCTGAACTCGCCATCCCACCTCTCTGCCTCCTGTGCTTAGGCCTGACACAGTGCAGGATCCCAGAAAAAGCCCTGCTTTTCCAGAGCCTCTCAGAAAGCGTTATGCAGAGCTAAAGAAACGTCAGTGCTGGTTTATATAAATTAACTGTATGTGGAAGAAAGGAACACGATCCCCGCTGTCAGGCACCAGTCTGGGGGTGCCAGGGAACACGCTGTAGCTGGAACACATCTGGGTGTCTCTAGCTGAAGCCTGACTGCATTCAGGGCTGAAGCAGAGCCAGTGGGAGCTGCAAGACTGAGCTGACTCTGAGAGCGCTCCTGGGGTGTCCTTGCATTGCTGGGGTGGGCAGAGAGCTGCCAGCAGTGCTGACCTGAGCCTGGAAGCTGAAGATACATAGCTGTATGTAGCTGTATATCAAGGGAAAAGAAAAATGGGGACTGCCACTGCAGGCAGTGCTTTGCCTTTCCTCCTTCAAATGTCTTTGGCTTTATGTATCACTGATCTGTGGGAAACAGGAGGCAATGAAGTCTTGGTATTTTCACCACAGGCCAGGCTTGCCAGGATTGTCATTTCCAGTGCTGGCCAGGAGAGTGCTTCTGCCTGCTGCAGCGTGAGAGCAGCCCTGCAGCTCCCCACTGCACTGGGGTGGCAGGGACACGGTGCAGGTTTTTGGCCAGCAGTGGAGGGGGGCTGAGTGGCCACTGGGTTGGGCCTGCCATCCCCCTTAGTTTGAGTGCTGAGAAGCTGCAACGCCAGGCAGCCGTTTGAGTCTGACTTGTGCCATGGGCTTTTTGCCTGTGATTGCTGCTTCTAAGACATTAAATTAAGCCTTTTTTTCATACTGCTGAATGACGGAGCTACTGCCCTTCCATTTTTCAATAACTCTCTGTCTTATACTTCCCAAATTATTACTGAGGCGTGCCTAAATCTGTGGCTCATGTGGGAGGGAGGTGTTTAAGAATGTCTTTTAATAGATTTACTGTCATTTACTCACACAGTCCATTGTTGCTGTAGACATCGACAGCGCTGATCTGTGTACACAACGTTGTGTGAAAAAGGCACGGCTGTCTCCAGGTCTCCACAAAGGCTGCATTGGCCAATCCCTGCTGGAGGGTGGCTTTGGCTGGAGCAAGGGAATGGAGTAAGTATTTTTGAACTCATTTTTTAGGCAGTGACTTCCACTGAAGTTTGAGGACAGGGTGAAGTCTCCCTACATTACCAATCCTGCTCTGAGTAGGAAAAACTTATGTGCTGCTCATGACTTTAAAAGTAAGTGTCTCCTTGGCTAATGGTACACTTTAGCAGGATAGAGCCTGAAAATGGAGCAGTTTTCAGGTTTCCTTCATACCTGATTCTTCCTTTAAATTTTGTTCCTAAAGTCTTGCTTCATTAACATGCAGTTAATCATTTGGCAAATTATTTAGCAGACGTCTGTCATTTTGCATATTTTGTAATGTAATAACAGTTGCAGCCATTGGACGAGGCCATTTGCCAATGAGTCTGAGATAATATGATGGTGTCAGAAAAACAAACTGAGTCAGAGACTGCACTTTCATCCTTGAGAGGAACCTTTCAAGTGCATCCAAGAATTCCGCAGGCCAAACGCCAAGTCTCTGCATCTGTGTCTCCAAGCTATACTCAGACTTTCTTCCATTTCTTTTTGCCTCTGGGGTTCCAGTAGCCACAGTGTGTCTGAACTGATCGCTTACCACCAGCATCATCTGTGTTTTGGATATCTTTGATATCTTCAGCTCATCCCTCCCAGCAACAGCTGAGGCAAGACTCTAATTAAGGACTGTTGTCTCTTCTCTTGGAGGTTAGTATTCTTGTACTTCTGTGGCCTCTGCTTTGAGACTCCCTGCCTAATGTCAAGGACTGAGCAAATTACTCAGAGCTCCTTGTCAGCGATGTTCCTTTTCAAAAGTTTAATTAGCAGAGAATAACACAGTTTGAAATAAATGTAGCCAAACCAAAAGCCAGCTCCTGTGAAGGGCTTAGCTTGTTAGCAGTAAGGCTCTTAGGACTATATCTCTTTTTGAACGGCGCAAGCTTAAGACAGGTTGGAGAACTCCACAATCAATGAGTCCCAAAACTGCTTTTACACACACCTGCAGACAAGCTAAAAATATAGAACATCTGGTATGTGTGTATGCATGTATAAAATGAGCTTTTTTTAATTTTTCCTTTGCACTGAGTGCTGCTATGTGGGCTAAACCAACATAACATTGCTGGTGTACTTTAGAACTAAATCAGTCCAAAAGTGTGATCAATTCTTTGATCATGGAGACGTACAAGATCTTCTGTAGGACTCTGGAATTCCCATGTCTGGAACAGGGACTACGTATGTATTTTTATTATTACCTTGCGATGCAGCAGGAATTATTGTTTGAATCCCTTCAAGTGTTCACAAACCTCAGTGGAGCTGGTAAGAAGAGTTTAAAATAGATAAATGACAGTGCTTGTTTATGCAGTGGGTGGTGAACTTCTGGATCTTGTGGCCGTAAATGTTTGTAGAGGCAGGTGCAAAAAGGGATTGGACACTCACGGCTCAAGAGTCTAGAAATGGATACTAAGAGGACTGAGCAATACACACTACGACATCCTTGGTGCAACAGCTTTGGGGGAGTAAAACATAAATGGAGAGCAGAGAGTGGCCAGGGTGACAGGCTCTCTCTAAACAGTTTCTCCTGTTCTCACTGAGTCAGGATCCTGGGCGCGAGCAGGCATCGGTCTCACCCAGGAGGCAGTTCCTAAATCCTCCTGCTGAGCAGTGCACGTTGTCAGGTTGAGCCTTGGCTCTAGAGGCCCATTCCTTGTCAAACCCACGATCAGAAGGATGGTGCACAGCACAGGGAGCACAGGCACAGGGGCACGGGGAGCACAGGCTGTTTCGGAGCACAGCTGAGGCGTGTTGGCGAGTCTCCCTAGGGAAAATGGTTACCTTGACTTTTCCAAAGCAGCTATACTTCATCATGCAAATGGCAAGGATCATTTCTCACCAAGCCTCTTACTTTCAGAGGTAATATATCTCCAGCCATTTCCATTAGTTCATTGTCCTTCTCCAGCACTGTCCTTTGGCTCAGTTGCTTGGCTTCAGAGTGAGGCAAGATGGATCTGAGTGGCATTTGGCTAACATGCTCTGAAACACTCCGTTCATCTGAAAGTCTCTGCAAGTACCAGCTACTTCTACAGCCACTTCAGTTGGAATTAAGAGGACAAATCAAGGGCAGTAAAAGCCTAAGCAAAGGGCTCTTTTTCCCTTATGTAGAGACAATACATGGAATTTACGAGACCCACATCTTGGATTTCATTTCCCCTCTCGAATCCCTTCAGTGCTGCAAAATGCTGCTTGCTTCGAATGAGAATTTTCTTTTTGCGTTCCCATCGCTTCATACTACACATTCCGTGATATCCATTTCTGCTGTCTGTTTTCACAGAGCTTATGCAGCCAGAAATCTCTGTTTAGGGTCAGATCATCAGCTGACAGGCACGTGCTGCTCAGGCTCCACTGGAGCTATATTGACATTCTTTGGCTATAGAGGGTTGGGGCAGTATCTCTGGGAACACCACGTAAAGTGCTTCATATTTCTTTCGCTGGTTCAATGCTTGGAAGAAATCCAGCCAAAAAAACAATGTGGATTAAAAATGGAAACTTCTTCTCCAGCCCTCTCTGCATGCTGGCTTAGCGATCACATGAATTAACTGGGCATGCCTTTTGCTTAGTACAGGGCAAACATCTCCCCACGTGCAACTCTGTGTTCAAATGTGAAAAATCAGTGTTGATCCTGCCTTCTTATGACCCTGTCCCCGGAGCTGCATGTACTTTATCAGAGAGAGCACCTTTGAGGTGACTGTACCCCAATAAAACTCTCACAGGCTTTCCTTCTTTTCCATTAGCTTGCTCTGTTGCATTGATTTCAACATTTGTAAAGTGCAGATCGAAGGCATCTCAGCACATCTAACACACAATGCAGACCATTAAGAAGTGTGAAAGAAAAAGCAGCCGGTTCATACACAAACTCAGTGTAATAAACCTAAAAACCTGGCACACAAGCAAACCCTGTAACTGTCAGAGAAACCACTTGTGTAGTAAAAGGGCGCTTCAGATATTTGGAAAATACTGTTCCTAAAGCCTATTCACGCACAAAGCATTCTTGTCACACTTTGCAACAGCTGTGATTAAAAACTATTTGAGGGTAAATGTGTTTTCTGGTATTTATCAGTCGGTCATTAACCTTAACAATATCAACATTTCAATTGTCAGCAAGATTAAAAAAGCCCATTATAGCAAAATGAGCACATTGTATGTAGAGATATTGGAGTGCTGATGAATTACTAGCTCTGCTCAGATACAGACTTCAATAAAGGTCCAGCCTTCAGTGTGGTGAGAAATAGAGGATGAATTAATTGCTGTGTGAAATATAATGCTGAAGAGCTAGAAGCAAACCAAATGAGATGGTTTAGCACATGGAAGGACGTGGAAGTTTTATCCACAAGATGAAGAACATAAGATAAGCTTTTAGTTTTTGTAGGTGATGGCAGTAATGGTGGTGCAGACCTGAGTAATGAAGCCTGGGGATTCAGGCCCTTATTTGCATACAGATGGGAGAAGGGGTCCAGGCAGGAAACAGGCTGATTCCACACACAGGACCGAGCAGAGGCAGAAACAGGGCACTGGGTATCAAAGAGGAGAGGACCTGACAAGCAACACTGCCCTGCATCTACCTGGTCCCTTGTTCAAGGGATTCCCGAGGAGGATAACCCAAAGGACCACCTGGGCCTCTAAATTTTGGGGTTGGAAATGAGTGCACGACATGCAGAATTTAGGGCCCGTGTGACAAGAATTGCCAACTGCTACCTGGCAGTGCAATGCAGGTATAACCCACTGAAACCTGCTGCACAGAGAACCGTGAGCACAAAGCTCCTCTGAGAGGAAGGCTTCTCATTTCAAAGCCAGTGCCAGCGCTCCCGGGTGACTATAATGGAATGGAAAGCTCAGAGAGGAGCAGGCTGCGTAAGGGAAAGAGGTGGTTAGGGCAGGAAAGAGAAAGCTCACCGCGTATTTCCATGGTAATACTGAGGTAGAAAGGGGACCTGAACCTTGCAGTGACAAGATCGTCACCATCCTCTCGGTGACAGAGGCGTGACGAGTTTGGTCGGAAGGAAAGCCTTAGGAAGGAGCTCATTGCTGCATCACAGGGCCACATCTCCACTTGACACTTGCCTCCTGTGCAAGGAACTCGGCAGGAAAGCCTTAGGAAGGAGCTCATTGCTGCATCACAGGGCCACATCTCCACTTGACACTTGCCTCCTGTGCAAGGAACTCGGCAGGAAAGCCTTAGGAAGGAGCTCATTGCTGCATCACAGGGCCACATCTCCACTTGACACTTGCCTCCTGTGCGAGGCACTCGGCAGGATGCAGAGGCAGCAAACGCTTGTGCGCTGCAAGGCAAGAACGGCCAGGGAGCAAAGGCCATGCCCCAAACCCAGGCCCCCCGACTGTTTTGCTCTCTAGTACAGTTTTTAAGTTATAAAAGTAAAGATATAACAGGAGCCTTTGAGAAAGGTTTTTTTTTGGTTGCTCTCTTTTCCCTCTGCTGGTTATTTTTCTAAGTGTGTGTGCACACGAGAATGTTCTTAGGGGTTCATTTATTTCTGTCAGATAACTTTCATTACTGTAATAAAATTCCCCTGTCTGACAGCTTTTATTTCTGGATTCTGAGCTGTCACGCTTTTCTGAGGTTTCCCTCTGACCTCTAGGATGTGTAAGGTGAGGGAGAGACATGTCTAGCATTTGTGAATGTTTTAGAAATACCAGAATTCAAAAAGCCTGGCAGTTCCTGTCTGGTAGATCTAATTTCAAGCTCTAGTAAGACCATGGAAAGAAACTGAAGGTCAGCTCAGAAGGCAGCACTAGGAGCAGGTTGATTCTCTTTAAAGTGAAGCCTCGGTGCAGAGATGACCAGAAAGGTCAGTCACACCTGACAATTACAGATTCTCCAAAAACAGGTGCAGATCTGACATCCAGAAGCCTCCTCTTCCTTTTACTATTTTCCTTCGGTCTGCTGCCAACACAGGCACCCAATCCTTTCTGCAACAGCAGAGACAGACTTGTTCTGCTGAGGAAACTCCAGGGACAGGTTGGTACAAAGTTCTGTTCTTGTACAGGGAGGGCTGAAATATTTATTTTTGGGTTTTCCAAATGAGAACAAAAGCATATGCCAACCCTCTGCAAGGTGTCCCGCAGATGTGTAGTAGGCCTGATGCTTTTTGAACAGTTACTGTGTAGGATTTGCCCTGCTATAACGTGGGTTCGTGTTCAGCACTTTCCTGGCAGTTCTGGTGAGCCCCAGGAGAGGAATGTGGGTATATGCAAGGACACATGACACCTGGATGGGGGCTGTTTGTGCAATCCAGCCAGCTGGAGCTGGAGCTCTGCTGGAGCTGCTGCTCCCACTCCAGCCATGCCTGCAAACCTCAAACAAGTAGCCAGTGCTCAGAGGGAATGCACAAAAGTGTCCCTACACACAGTGATGCCTGCTCCTCCTTTCCTGCTCTCCTCCTGTCGCAGGCCCCTGTTGAAAAGTGGGACTGATCTCTCCTTTTCCAGTAGCAGATGTTTCCACGTGAGACTGCTCGGGTATCGTGCACGGCACCCACTGCAAAGTCATGAACACGTGCCTTGTACCGGGCTAGAAGAATGAAACCTGACCAGAAAACTGGATTGTCGTGAATGAAGAAGACTTGACTTGATACTGACGTGGTTTCTGGTGAAATCTTGCGCACAAAATTTGATTTTGAAATATTTTGGTATTCCTAAGTGCCTTTTGCTTGCTAACAGACAGAAGGGAAAGAAACAATTAGAAATAAAAGCAGAGGGTTGATGAAGATGATATCCAGTGAAAATTACCACATTCATGTGAGATCCATTATTTTCTAACATGTTCTCTGTAAATAGGAGGAACATCGGTGGCATTTGAAAGCAGATACGATGCCAGAGTGGGCTTGGTATGGATGCTGCTCAAGATGAAGGAGATGAAGGTAAGATAGAGCAGAAAGAATAGGCACCACAAATATGACCTAAATGCCACCGAATAAGAATCTGCTTGGGAAAAAAGCAACATGGAGGACATCTGGGAGGAAAAATACCTCCAGACCCAGAGATTCGGTGGGAACAAAACTTATTTTAAGGAATACATGGAGGGAAATAGATGTGCAGTCCAAAAATGATAGTGGGCAAGTGAACTTGGAGTGCAGTGCAAAGTGGCAGGTAGGTCAGGCAGTGGTCAGCTCTGGAAGCACGGGTGCCATGTCATCAGAGCACACGGCCAACAGCCTTTCTCCAGGTGTGCCCAGGAGGGAGAACAGGAGGAGAAGGTGTAGGCAACTCAGAGTAATGCCAAAGACAGGAACAATTAATGGGATAGAAATCTATCTCGGTAGCTAAACAACAAAAATAGGAAAATGGTATATGGCTTTTGCACTAATTTTCAACTGTCAAGAGAACTGTTTAGACTCTCCTGCCCTACACCTTTGTAATTGCAGGATAATGTTTGGAGCTTGGACGTAGCCATAGACTCTCCAAAAAGGCACGGCGTCAATGCCAGCACCTGCTATAAATGAAGCCAAAGGGGATAAAATTTTAGGTTAAGAGAAATCCATCATTTCCAAAGATCATAGGCCAAATTCTACTCTCTTCACGTCTCTAGACTTCAGCTAAGGTAAATTGAGGTATTAAATGAACCATTCTGATTTATAGCAGACAAAACCCTTGATGAAGGCACCATTCCCAACAATTAAAAAGATTGAACAATTAACACTATGGATAATTGAGAGTGTAGTGTCTGATTGATTTATATATAAATGCATCATTATCTGTCAAAACATTTATTGTTAGCAATACAATATCCATGGCATAGCTTTAATAATGTGCAAACTACCTGCTATTCAAACAGTGCCCATTTATCACCTGGCAAGGTCTATTGAATCATATCTCATTAAATAGTTTGAAAATATTGGTCAGCGTCCCCCATGATGTCTGAATATCTGTTGTCAAATACTCCACTGGCTTTGCTCTTTGCACATCTTGACTTCCTGAAATTAGATTGCTTGAGCTTAATGACTGCCAGTGTACCAGTGGAAGTGACTGGGGGGATCTGATACATGCAAATGTGAACGCTGAACAGTTTTCTGGAAACAAAACCTATTTTAAGGAATACGTTTAACAAGTATCCTGGGAAAAGTCGTCTTCTCATATTTCTCTTGCTATTTTTGGTCGACTTGAAACAGAGAGGAAGAAATACAAGAAGAAAAGATAATCGCGAGGTGTGAAACCCTCTGCGAGCGTGTTTTATAAATATTTGATATAACCCTCTGCCTGAATGGAGCTTTGTTTGGGGGAATCAGGCAGCAGATGTTTGGCCTTACCTGATAGCTACTTTGGCAACACGTTTTACTTCCCTGTCGTGCGCGACACGGCGCTGAGGCCACGTTTTGTATTTATAGTCTTGTGGGGCGTCCAGGCCAGACCCAAAAGGTGCGGAAGTGACAGGAAGACTTGCCCTGACACAGATGGCTCTGGTTCAGCCTCGCTCTTTCTCTGAGCAAGGAAGGGACAAATGCTGTGTTTTGCCACGTGACTATTAGATGAAAAGTACTGCTTCTCATCTTTATCATCTTTCAAAGAACAGAGTGCCATCCCTACCCTAATATCATGTTTCTATATTAAGACTAAAAACTTAGGAGAGGTTTGAACTTACGTCTGCATGTTTTCAAAGTAAACATGGAAATCTGATCATTTTAACCAGAACGTAGTTTCTGTAGCAGCTACTAAAATATTTGTATTGCTTTTGCATTCCCAGGTTTGAACTAATATTGTTTTAAGTACTCTGTGTTCATAACAGAGCCGGCCGTTCTTGCACAGAGCTGTGCAGTGCCAAAGAACATTTCTTAGTGCTATTTGTTAGTGTCTGCTGGCTAGTTAAGCACTACTGCAGATGGACGATAGCCTGAATTTGCTAGAACTTAACCTCCAGAAATAAATCCCTGCTCTAAACAAAACTCGGCCAAAATAGTTGCTCACAATAAGCTAGTGAAGAGAGCAGTAGAAAGAGATTTCACGATCACAAATGCAGAGTGGAAGAGGTGTTTCAGCAGTGTTAAATACCTTGGAGCAGGAGCTGTCACTTGACAACAATTTGACAAGGATCTGTCGCATGCACACACCTGTGTGCCCTACAGTACCCTAGCAAAAGACAAAATCTCCTCAGCACTTCCCTGGCCATTCCTCCTGGAGCCTTAGCCTGCTTATGGCCTTGTGTGGGTTGTAACTTTAAAAGGAAGAGCTGGCAGCAAATGAGCCGGAGTCACTTGCAGGTTTTCTTCCTCAGAAAGCCTTCTGACCTTGAAAAGCCTTAAAGCTGCATTCCTCATGAAAAATAACTTCTGCTTAGTGCTGAGCACGTGTATTGTTGCACAGACAAATAGACAAATAACAATGTGAGTACATGCCTTGATCATTTATCCTCCTCAGAGGGCCATAAACCATGAGTAAATGCAACAAAAGCAGAAGATTAATAGTGGCCGCATAATGCTTTGCATTTTTCATAATGATTCTCTACAGATAGAATCAGTAAGTGTCACTAATTGGTAGGCACTTGTTCTGCAGGGGGGGCCCAATCCTCTTTCTGGTGGGGTTGGAGGCCAGTGCCTGGTGCTGGTGTGGGGAGAGCAGGAGCTCCTCGGGAGCTGCACGGGCTGCGCTTTTCCAGACGCCGTAACTCCGAGGGCTGTGCAGGGCAGCTCCTGCAAACGCGCTGCTGGCTCTTCAGGCTTGAGCAGAAAGACACGGCTGGCCCCAAGCCAGCTGCTGAATTTAACATGTATTCAGCTGAATGACTGGGCTGGCATAATAATATAATCCTGCAGTGTCCCGCTGATCTCCTTCAGATCTTGTTGGCTTGTTGGCTGCCCCTGATCCTTGTTCCCTGTGGATGCAGGGGTGCTGCGTCGGAAACTGCTGGAAAGATTTCCTATCCAGCGTTGTCCAAACACTGTCCAAAGCAGCAAGTCCACGCAGGGGTATCCATCCCAGGAAAAACACTTTCATCAAACTTTTATCAAATTTGCTTTGTTGCTTGAATTGACTTTTTTTTTATTTTTTTTAAGTCTTACATAAAGAACGAGAGCATATTGCGTCTATTCTAATACTCTAACTCTGCAATTAGAGATCTGCATGTATCCAGTGTTATGCCAAGTAGAGGTACCCAGGCTTCCTCCCTGGAACGGTGCTGTGCTTGGGCCGGAAGCTCTGCCAATGCAGCTGTGCTGCTCCCAGTGCCCAGGCACATTTGGCTCTTTCTATGCAGTCTGGGTGTCGTGTATGGGCTCAGGGACAGACCATACAATTGGTGCTCCTGGAGGCGTGCTGCTACCACACCCAGCACTGCAGAGTCCTCCCTCAGACCTCCCACGCTGAGAGATGAGGGGCCCAAAAGCCACGAGCTCTGGTTTGCGTTGGCTGCTTGACTTCTGAAATTGCCACACACACATTGCAAGGCTGTTCCTGTTGCCAGCTCTCTGAAATGTAAAGCCCAATGATTTGGGCTGTACAGCCAGAATTTCCCCAAGTGAACTCAGAGAAAGTCATCTTACACAGATTTATCTAAAAAGCTGCCTGGTGGCGTGGATCTTTTTACATTTCCCCAAATCCAGAATACCCACATCGTACATGCTCACATTCTCCATAAAATCATTTAGTGTCTTCCTGCTCTCATGTAACTCCAGGGAACTGTCCTGCTCCAGTCTGAGAATGCCACTGGAAAGGCATCTCCTCTGCAGAAGAGAGGATGTGGGACAGACGGAGACGCAGAGGGGGAGGGTATATGTGGCTTTCCAACCTGTCTGCACCCCCCTTAAGGAAGTGGACTTTGTCCCTTTGTCTTCTCCCGGTTAAAAGCTTTCTCCTGGTTAAAAGCTGCTCGTAGCTTCTTGTGTCCTACAGGAACCTCAATTGTCTGTTCTACCCAAGAAGGCAGGAAAATAGGAAAAGCACCTTGTTAAGCAAGTTAAGGCTTAGAGGAGCATCACTTCACAAATGGCTGTGGCAGAGGACAAGCCCATTAGAGAAAAGCTGTCAGTGCTTTAAGTGCCTCTGCTGACTGGGCACGTGCTTTTTTACTTGTTGTTTTACCTATTGCTGATCCTCTTCATCTCTCCCCCTTTTCTCTTTCGGCTATTTGTACTTTTGTCTCTGCGCAGTGCCTTGAACACAATATGGTTTCAGTCTGGCTTCTTGGCTCTGCTGTAACAGAGGTATTTCTGTTACTAAGAGCAGTCAAATAAAATCCAGCAGTCTTGGGATGTGAACATTTGTGGTCGGTCTCGAGACCAAAACCAAAGTAGCAGCTTTGTTCTTTTCAGGCAGATCATCAATTAGGGCCAAATTCGGTGACGTGTCAGCATGACTTACTGACTCCAGGCTGCTTTTTAAAAAAGCATCCAAGATACATAGACCATTACTTGACATGATATAGATATTTGTACAGCATTCACCCTACAATTATTGAGAAGCTTCTGAACTCTCTGGGCTGTCTAACTTCAGAGCTCCCGCAGTTTACTGTTTATTTATGGCAGCAGCAAGCAAACCACTATTATGTGAGGCAAAGATCTGTAAGAAAAGAATGCAGAATATCATGAAATCCCCTCCACTTAAGGAGAGTCGATGCCTGAATGAGAATGACTGGAGCCTTCATTACCTAACTGTGCTATCAGGTGCTTTTGGGGTAATCAGAGATTGCCACCTCTGGAAAAACTGCCTCTGAAGGGAGAGCCTGGCTGCCAGGCTGGCCTTTCTAAAGGGTAAGGAGCTTCTCTGCTGCCAACCAAGGAACCCGTGCTCTGCCCTCCGTGCTGCACTCTGTGCTAACGAACAGGAGCAGGGCTTTTAGCAGAGCTGTCCTGCTAAACAAACACGCATTCGATGTTCAGTGGCCCGCCACGAGTGCAAGAGGAGGGCTTGGACAGGAACCATCTGAAAAGGTATTAACTGAGGCCACCAGTGCACTGTGGGTCAGAGCTTGACTGTACTGCTTGAAAAAGAATTCCTGCAAAACTCTGTTCCCTTTTCATTCAATGTCTCATGTTCTGTTATTGACTGGTGCTTTCTGTAATTTGCAGCACTACGTGTTGAGACTTGCTGAAAATGAAAGGAGAGCTCGAGAGAGCAGATTTCAACTAGTATGTCCTATCCAGGGAAGTTTCCTTGATAGGAACTTCCCAAAATTTCTGGACCTGACTGTTCCACTCATTTATCTTGGGAACAGTTTACCAGCACCTGCGTACCTGCTGCAGATCCAGGGGACTGAGAACGTTCCTCTCCTTGTTGCTTCTTAAAATTGTACCTCTGTGAGCTACGAGCTGCATCTTTACAGTTAAAATAATCTTTGGCCAATGGAGTTTCAGTACTCTTTCTGAAAAGCCCTGCCTACAAACATGGATCTGTAAGAAGGGGAATATCTGAATCCTCCTTTAGGCATAAGCATAGTAGGCTCTTTTTTTGGGTAACATGCCGTGGGGGGCAGGGAAACAGCCATTATCCCATGGTTTTAATTTGCTCTGTGTCAAAGCTCTGGAGAGTCAAGGTGGCTGATGGGAAAGAATTTCAGACATTGCAGGGTGATAAATCAGAAATGATCCCCCATAGGTAAGCGAGTCCCCAGAACTATGTGAACCCGAATATGGATGTGGTAATTCACTGGAAATCAGGACCTGACCTGAAGGCCTCAGTTGGTTGGGCTTATTATGCAATTGGAATCAGCTGGGTGGGATTGGCAGAGCATTTGCCTTCTGGGGGTTTGTTTTCATTGCTGCGTGATAGAATGCACCTGGAGCAGGAGGGGGGGTTTGTCTGGCAGTTGGGAGAATTGGCCGCACCTGGAGACTCTGGCTTGGTTTTTTTAAGGTGGGGTGGCAGTGCTACGTAGCAGGTCACGATGAAGGGAAGATTTGAGGTTGTGGTTCCAGCCGCATGTTCCTGGGAAGGCAGGGGTGAGTCTTTTCTGTAATCTGTCCTTGTCTGACTCAAGGAGATGTGATTTATAAGAGTGGTATCGAGGGGATTTTTGTGGCAAACTGTGTGCTGTACTCTGAAGGTGTTTTGTTGTCTAAAGAGGGCTTACTTGAAAGTGTGTTTTTAATCTCTAATTAAAATGTGGCTGAAAGTAAATCTCTAGAAGTAAAAGTAGGATTAAAACTTAGTTAGATTTTATGAAGTAATTAGAATGGCATTCATAAAGCCTGTGGCCAGTTCAAAAATGCAGTTTTATCCAGAGCACATCTGCTGTATCTTTTCTTATTAAAGCACTTTGACCTTCTGCTGTGAACAACCGAAGGTTTGGCAGGTGATACGTGTTCTAATCACAAAAAAGTAGGAGAGAGTTGCAATAACCCTGGAGTTCATGCAGTTTTGCTTCCAGAGAGGTTGTTATGATTTTCACTTGTCCCTATAAAAACTTTGCACTGAGAGCAGGTTTTGTGTGAGCTCAGAAAGAAAAAAACCTAAATGGTTTTGGATGTACATTCCTTTCTTCCATGGGTAACCTGGGCTTAGGCTTATCCTGAATTTACCTATTTTTACCTATTTACCTCTTTTATTTAGATTAGACATGAAAAAACCCTTTTATACTTGAAGCCTTGTTTTGGTTTTTTTTTTCTTATCAAAGGCACTACATTTTCCCACTAGCTTTGCCTCGTTAAGATCCTCCCCAAAACACCACAGTGGCTGTGCATACAGTTGTTTCATGCTTTCTGCAAGTTGGCCAAAGCCAGCATTAGCTTGTTGCTAAATGATGCCAGAGGTTGTCCCTGCATGTCTTGTCTGCAGGGTCATCCCAAAATGCAGTTCTCTGCAGAAGGTGGAAGTTGGTCACCTGGGTCTGTGAGAGCAGCAGATGGAATCACAGGAGCTGGAAGGGCAACAGTTGTATTAGATGGTGGGACAGGCTTCTGTGAATTTTCTTTAGAGCCTGTGAAGAAGAGGAGATGATTTTTGTGGTAGGGTTTTAGCATCAAACCTTGGTGGGGGGTGGGGTTGCTTCCAGCTGTCTCCAGCAGAGATCCCATGCTTGGGCTGATTTTCATCTCTGCCTCTGTTCTGACATATGGCCCAGCTGTGGACAAAGGTAGACATTTGCATCTCCAAGTTAGAAAATGAAATACTTCCAGTAAAGTATAGGAAAACTATGTGGAGACAGGTCTACAGGAGGGATTCTTGAGCAGAATAGTCACAGGTGAGGTGTCCTGTACCCTGGCATGGGGCTCCTTCCCTCTCTGTTCCCTCTGTGTGTTGCCAGCACAGTTGCAATTATGAGCATGGGTTCTAATCTTTCCTTTATAGTTCAAGCCTTTACTAGTGACATCACTCCATGGGCATCCCTAAAATTTCCTTTTGAAACATCTTAGAGAGACTTTCAGAGAAAGGAATTAAAAGCTATCCTGACCAATCAAATCTTTGATAGAATATTGCCAATGGGAAACCCCAGACTGTGAGTGGCATCTGAAGACAATAGGGATGGTTTTCAAAAGAAAATGTGGATTTTATTCTATAAAGATAAGGTACTGAACTAAGTAGGACCCTAAATAATGTGGTATTAAGTCATTGCAATCAGGAAAACATACTGATTTTCTTTTTCTTGTGTTTTTTATGCAAAGCTTCTTATACGAGAGCTTTGCTTGGCAGCTTAGCTTTCCGTGGAAATGGGGTGTGGTGACAGTAAAAACTTTCCTCGTCTTTTCCAAGTATTTATCTGGCCCAGGGGCTCAAGTGTAGGCCTTACACAAAAACACATACCCACCCTTGTCAAACCATCGAGGGATGGAGCCCAGCTGTGTGTGTGGGGGTTGCTTGTGCTGCAGAGTCCTCTGCTAAAGGTAAGGGAGAGAGACTACTGCTGCTCAAAGGCTTCAAGGATTACAGAAAACCTTGGTTTTCTTTAAAATAGTTGCGTCTGATTGGACTCCCGTTACATTTTCATTCAGTACTCTGCAGTACTGCAGGGAATGGCCTGTCTTGCCTTCACACTGGAGCAAAGGCCTGTGTAGAGACACCTCAAGAAGGGTCTCACATGCAGCTGTATTTACCTGAAGCATGAAGATGCTCTCAGTTCATGTCCTGCAGGTCCAGGCTGGCCAAAACACACCTTTCCAGGCCTTTGCCTGAACTAAGGTAGCAGAGGCTCAGCCTGCAGTTAAAAGTGTTGTTGGTCGTGCTGTGGGACTGCTGATGGTGGCTTTGACTCCGATTACAACAGTGGGAAATCAGAGGGACTGAGCACGTTTAGCAGGGGAGATGGTTTGGGTTGGTGTGTTTGCCACCATCTGCTTGACTCCTGTTGTAGCCCAGCCTCCTGTCACCTTTTACTGAGAAATGTCCAAAGATGTTCTGGCTGCTTATTTTTTGGTAGTTACATAATTCAGCAGAGTGGGACCTCCTCCACTGCAGGTGTTTGTAGGAGCCAGGGTTGCAGAGACAGCTGAGCTGCACAGAGCTGTCTCTGCTGTCACGTTGGAGGTGGCAGCACAACCCTTGCTGCTCTGCTGTCGGATTGTGCCTGAGCAGTGCCCTGGTGTGTGGTGGGGCCCGTTCCCCAAAGCTTTGCTCACGGGTAGTGGCTGCCTCTTCAAGGATGGCAGCAGCAGCAGGGCTTAGCAGCTCTGCTACCCTGACAAATCCCATCTGGCAGTGGGATGAGCAAACACAGGGTTTTGCTCCATTGTTCATAGTTCTCGTGAGTGAAACAGCCTGCTGGAGAACTTAAAATTCAGGTCCTTGTATTTAAAAGAAAATTCTTTCATTTCATTCCTCTATAGTCAAGGAAGTCAAAATAGTCCCCGCCCTGCTCTCTGCCTTCCAGGCTCTATGTGAATGGAGAGGGAAGGACAGAAACTGCTTGAAACAGACACTAATGGCACCAAAACGTGACAGAAGTGACTCTGTTTGAAGCCTGTTTGAAGTCCTTCAGATCTATCATTGGGATGGCTTTCTACCATCTTCAGTCAGATCTAGCCGCAAGCACTGCTTTCCAGCCCTCATCTGTAATTTAGGCACCACCACAAAGCATGTGTGAGAGCAAAATAGGAGGGCTGTCCTTCCAGAAGTGATTTCAGATGTGTCTAATTACCATAAAGCATCAGGGAAAGGGGATAATATGGCTCCGAGACAGAGTGCATTCGAAACACATCATGAGTCTTTGTTAACAGGTGACCACAGGGACATAGATCAGTGTTTGATTTGTTTTGCTGTTGTAGCAATGCTTTTCTGTGCTGCCCCGAACACAGCGGGGTTTTGTTTTTCTATTTTACTTTTTTTTCTCCCTTTTTTTTTTTTAAATTAGGGAATCATCCCAGGTATAGAGTGCTGAGTTATTAACACCTTAGATGCCAAATTCACCAGGATTGTTCTTGTTTCTTTGCTAAAGTATTATCTTATGAGTTGCTTTATTTCTACCAAGACATATGTCTGTCTTTGGAAAAGAACACAGTGGCTTATTATGATTTTCGTTTCTTTATTTGTTTAAAAATTAAGATGTTTTCAAAAGTGTAAACTGACTTGTCATCTTTCTCTGGCTTCATCAAAGAAATTAGGGGTATAATACTTATACGGCAAAATGGCAAGGATTAAACATCTCTCTTTTGAGATTACCATATTCTTCCAACAGCAGGACTTGCCCAGAATTTATTTTCATTCTCTGTATTGGGGCAGGTGCATAGGTGTGAAACAAATAAATAATATGGAAGAAAGCTTCCATATATAGAGAGAGAATACATTCTGAGGTGGTTATCTTGGACAAAGTGAATTTCTGTACAGTCTCTGCAACTGCTGAACAAACCCAGCTGCAGAACCTCCTAGAAGTTGTTAATCTCTCATTCTGTTTATGCCTTAATCGAAAACTTTCATTGCATATTCAGAGGTGATATCTTATATAGCAGTGATACTGAATGTACAGCACTGTATGTTAAATCATTCCTACAGGTTTAGAGATAGTTACCTTTAAAGGACAGTCTGGGTTTATTAAGGCTTTGTTTAGCATCTGGAAGCAGCTCAGGGTGAAGGGAGTTTGTTTTGCCAGCAGCAGTGTCATTAACATACAATCTGTTGGAAAATGTTTTGCTGTTCGACAATAAATTCCAGCATATAGTTGTGGTGAAGTGGACCTGCATCATTTGTATGCATTCAGAGCTGTTCTGTTGATTATTGATTAAGGCACTGTTCTGTGAAAGTCAAGTATTCAACAGAGAACAGTTGTGCTTGCAGGTTTTCTTTCACTGGAGAAATACTATGGAATTTTTTCTCAAGTTTATGGGGGTGAAACTGAGGCAGCACACGTTGACAGGGTTTTCACGGGTGGTCAGTGGGATCTCCAGAGTTAGATGAGATAGCTGATTGTGTAAAAGCCTGAGAGAAACAGAAAGCTGTTTGAAGGCCTTTTCTAAATGTGTGAAAAATCAGCCCTTGTGGTTTTAGTAAACATGTCTGAGCTGGCCTGCAGAAAATGCGTTTCCAGCTCAGACCGAAAATACCACCAAGGACCCAGACAGGTTCAGCCCAGCCAGTGCCTGAATAGGTAATGGAAAAGCAGAAAGCTCTGCTGCCAGTGCCGAGGAGCACGATTCAGGCAGATTTAGTGCTGTGGATGCCCTTGCTGTGGGCAGGGATGCAGCCCTGCCGCTGGCCCCGTCTGCTCCTGCAGCACTGAGTGTTTCACACCCGCTGCACACAGAGGCTCCCGCAGGCTGCTGCAAACCCTTGTCCTTCCTGAGAGTGAGCAGCTCACAATTTTACTGTTGCTCTGTCCTCCAAGTGATCCAAGGTCTTGGAAAAAATGGGGTGGATTTTTGGTTTTTGTTTTTTTTTTTTTCATTCACTCTCTTTTGCTTTCTCTGTAAAGGAAGGGAATATTATGAAAGCAAACGTTTCTCATTTTGGGGGTGTCAAAATTACTTTAAAAAGTAGTTGCAAAGAGTATTTCACAGTTTTACCTTAAAAGTTAATCTATCTCTTCTTGCCTTTTTTAACTGTAAAATACACATCATTGTGTGGACTGAGATAAAATTTATTAGTTCTTATTTTGCCAAAGCTTCTTATTTTTTTTTTTTTTAAACAAGTATGTGTGAGTTTCGTTTCTAATTAACTGGTAACTAACCAGTCTGCTGAGGCTTCAAATGATCAGCCAGACCCCCCCTCCAATCTCATCCTTCAGCAGTCCGATCTATTCACGTGAACAAGCTCGCTGGAGCCACGCAGGAAAGTCTCTTCCATCTCCTATCCGTGTGTGGACAGGGAAGCAGTGACTGGAGAGGACTGAGGGGGTTCAGCGTGGTCTGCTGTGTCTCAGGAACACTGTTTTCCTTGGAAGGAAGTATTTCTGCTGCTTGTCTTGCCAGGGAAGCGCATCCATTTGGTGAATCGTGCCAAATCCCCGATGCCTTGCATTAATAGCAAACGAACGGCCCGACATCAGCGGGCCCTGGGAAACGGGGGGTGACAGCCAGCCAGGCGGGGTGGGGGTCCACCACGAGGACAAGGCTCTTGTGTAAGCTGAGCACGTGAGCCTGGCGTCACCCCGCTGTGCAGTGAATTTCCTGGTCACTGCCCGGAGCTCCCCACATGTTGTTCGTCCTTCCCCTGGCCCACGGGTGGGATTGTCTCGTAATCGGTGACAGATGTGGGCACGGCTTTCTGCCTCTTGATCCTGGGGGGGAACCACAATGGAAGGAGAGGGCTGTGCATCGTTTCTGGAGTTAGACAGACGATGGTTAAGCTGGATGGCTAAAATAAGATCCAGCCCAGCCGTACTGTTGACAGCACTCGGGAAAATTCCCAGGGACAGATTCCAGCTAACCCTGGTGCAGCCTACCCACCATAACTGCAAACCTAGCTGTTAGCAGCTCGAGATGTGTGCGGAGCGCTGAGCTCTCCTGGCACCTTTATTTCCCCCCAGATGTTTATTTAAAATAGCCCTTTTCTCTTATACGTGTCTGGTTCCACATGTCCCCGTGTTAAAGTCAACAGAAGGTTCCAAATAAATCCCTGATGCAACTGTGAGAGCTTCACTGAACTTAGGGACAACTGTGCTGAGCTGCAGAGGGTGGTGACTTCATTGGAAACTACAGCAGGAGGAGGAAGCTTGGATGGAAAAAGGAGGTCTGGTTTTGAATTCTTGTCATGTAGGCTTAGGGTTGAGTATCCAGAGATCCCAAGGACGCTTAATCCACATTAATTTCTAATGTGCATTATCTCAAATGAAGGAATCTAAACTTTGGAAATGAAGTTTCCTAATATGTTGTGACTCTTCATTTTTGTTGTTTTCTAAGTGTTTAGACAGTGTGCTTAATGGACTTTACTCAGTGGAGCACCCTTAGCATTGTGCACCACAGGCTCTCCAAACCTTAGAAAGAAAGCAGGTACGTGTTCACACACACGTTATACGTGTGTGTGTGAATAGGAATACACAATATTCCTATTGCTGGGGGCTAAGCATAGAAACATGTGCTTGTTTTGTTCAGGCACGATTTTTATCCATAGGATTTGTGGAATTCTTTCCAGGTGTTGCTCCTCCCCGAGCTTATAGCTGTTGAATTTCAACTATTGGCAATTGATGACAGAGCCTTTAGTTTCTTTTCAAGGTCAATCTGTGCTCTTTCTCCTGGGAAATCCCTGAAAAGAGTTTTAGGGCTATAATTTCCAAAGATGAAAATCCACTGGTTTTAATGGAGTTGTGTCAGCAGGGAACTTGCCTGTTGGATTTGGCAGAGCAATGGAGGCAGCCCAGTGGCAGTAGCTTCTGTTGTTGTCCCTGCAGAGGGGAATGAGGACATGGATAATCCTCTTCAAAAAGGACTGGGACTCTCTCTCTGGATTCCCCACACAGAATTTCAGAACGAGTTTCATGCTGCATCTGTATTTCTCTGTAGCACAAAAAAAAAGAAAAAAAAATGGTTGAAGTCTGGGTAACTGAAGTCACTTAATAAATAAACTCACACAGAATCACAGATTTGGACTCAGGAACAGAACACGAGCAGGGATTGATCAAAGCCTTGGGGTCCTGTGTCACGGAGTCGTTCTCTCTGTCCCTGCTGCAGAAACTCTGTAGATCAGAAACAGCACTTTGAATATCTGTTATTCTGCTTTAATGCTGGCAGCTTTCTAGGGCCTTCTGAATACCCATGCCTTCCTCTTGGGGGGAATACAGTGGACTGTTGTATCTCTTTATGAAATGCTCCGACTTAATCCTATGATTAATTATCCTATATGCCAACTTAATCCTATTTTTATGAAATTAAGCCAGGCTACAGTCCAGTTTAATACATCTGCATACATCCATGTCAGTTCCTACCTGCAGGAACCCAAATAGATGTTTTGCATGTAGTTTACATGTAGATATATGTGCATAAAATCACACATGCACCGTGTAGGGAGAGTTTGTGGATAATCCACACTGTGGGTGTGTTTGCCTGTATAAAATACTGGGGAAAATAAATGAGGATATATTTTTGTATATATTTATTCTGTACTACTGGTAGGTTCTAAGAAGGATAAACCCTGCCAAAATTACCTCACAAGATGTCTGGAAAAGATGTCTTTTAAACATCTTCAGTGTCCCACAATATTTGCATAAAAGCAAAATCAAGTGGTGACCTCACACGAGCGATCCAGAAAATTGGAGTTAGCAGGTATCATCTGCATGTGCTGTAGTTAATGTGAATGCAATCACACACGTTTTCCATGCCCAGATGTGTGTGAACTCCTCCAAACTTCATTCTGAAGGCTCAACCCTGGCTGCATAGAACTTCTCCAGCTTCCCTTTTAGTTTTGTTCTGAATACTGAGAGGGTCTGAATGAACTTTGTCTATGTTAATTGAAATAAATTGTATTTTTCCTCAGGCCCTAGATGGTTATAGACAGCAAACTGATAACCCTTCTTGTAGGAGGCACAGGGCAAAAGAGCAAACAGTGCTTGCCTCATGTTCATGTGAACTAACTGCTGCTGGACAATCCCATGAAAACTCTGAAGCCAGTAACCCCAACCCCTATTAATCTTTCATGCAACCAGCAGCAGAAGGGTGCAGCAAAACAGCAACTGCAACCTGAGGGCATGGCCAGTGGCTTTATGTGAGTGAAAGGAGGTAGGTCCAGTAATGTTTCTGCTGCCTAGAAATTATTCGTGCCAAATATGTTTTCGTTGACGTTTATTTTTTTAAAAAAATCCAGGAAAAAGTAAGACTGGGGGCCTTTCAAAAAGCTGCCTTCACTTCTCTTTTTTTATCCCATGTGAAGAATATTGAATTGCTCCAGTTAGAGGCTGGGAGTTGTGTATGTTTATTGCTGCATTTTCTGATAAGCTAAATCCGCTGATGGTAGGTAACACTGGGAGAAAATTAAACACTGCTTCTGTGAGAAATATAAACTGTAGCCACTGACTATATTAGCCAACACTGAATGATAATAGGCTCCTGTGCTAAAGCATCAATTAAGCTTTGGGTAAGAAGTGTTTATTGTAAATCAGGACCACAATTTTGTAATGGAAAAGTACATGAGGATGTTATTTTAATTAAT
Source organism: Cnemophilus loriae (assembly GCA_013397755.1). NCBI lineage: Eukaryota > Metazoa > Chordata > Aves > Passeriformes > Corvidae > Cnemophilus > Cnemophilus loriae. Next base: position 403,424 of record VZTF01006514.1, on the reverse strand, counting down.
AGAATATTATAGTTATGCCTTAAATGAAAAAAGCATATTTGCATATGTTTACTTTGACGGGAGAAACTGAAGTGCCAAGTCAGTTTGAACGAGTGCGTGCGAGAGGAAAGGAGGCTTTTGTATGAACAGTCAAACAAAATTCCTCTAAGGAATCCTTAGTTGTTGAGTTACTGAATGACTGTTAGAGAGCAGAGTCTGGTTAGCACTTAGATGAAACCTTCCCATAAGGAGGAAGGAGGAGGAAACAGATGCCTGTTTGAGTAGATGCGTGAAGATTGTGTACAGGGGGGTCAGAGACTGTCAGGACAGAGAAGAAGATGAGCTGCACGGTCTACCAAGACACACCACCTGTCTGAAGCAGCAGAACAGATTGTAAAGCCCTGGTGGGGGGGAGAAAGACACGCTAATACTTGGTACTTTAAACAAAGAGTATGGTGCAAGGAGCCAAAATAACAGGCAAGTCAAGCAGCTGGGGAGAGAAGGTGAAGTGTGTGACAGCTACTTTGTTCAGCTTAACAGAGACAGAGTGAAACGAGAGCTTTACACGGGGGCAGTGCTGCTGAGCTCACAGGGCTTGTCACAGCTCAGCAGTGCCCGTCCTGCACGGGTCCATCAGCAGCTGTGTGAATGTCATCGCTCGGGGACCCTGGTTCTGCCAGGAGCCAGGCTTTGGTTCAAACGTTAAAGCTGTAGGTGTTTGGAAGGCCCCAGTCTCTCTCAGCAGGAATGGTTGACTCTCTCAAGCTGGTGTGTGTTCACATTCCATTTAGGAGTAGCTCCGAAGCAGGAGATTTACTTTTTAATCCGTGTGCTGAGGAGTACAGAGCACCTGGTTGGTAGCTGAGCAGCCTTGCCGAGCTCGTGTGGAGACCTGCCTCCAGTGAGAGCTGTGCTAGGCAGGAGGAAGGGCAAGCTCCAGCCAAGTCTCCACTGCCAAGGAGGCATCGATCATCTGCTGCACAAACCACACTGACAGCACTGCCTGGGGACAGGGAGAGGAGTTTAGGGATATTGCTTCTCCCTTTCTGCTCGTTTAAGTGTACCCGTGAGTCTTGTAGTTTCTATTTTACAGCGAAGATCTGAGATGGTGGATGACTCCATGTTCTTTACCCTAACTCCAGTTTAACTGCCTTGCCTGGCTGACTGAGGAACTAGCTGATAGCCAGGATGAACTTTCTGTCTGTTTAAATGCTTGTGGCTTTGGTGTGCAGTGTAATATGATGCAGTCCTCTGGGGCATCGTGGGAAAACGTGAAAACCAATTCCATACGCGTGTTTACAGTATTAGAAAGGCAGCTTGATCAGGTTGGGCAGGCTTGGATTCTTTTTATAGCAGGACAAGTAAAACAAGACTGTTTCTCAGTCTTTGGATTAAGGATTTCTTTCACATGAGTAAATATTTATGGAACGTATATTTAATGGTTTCTTCACTGCAGAAGGATAGCTTATTTTATTTTTTAATGAGGCTTCTACAAACTGAGACAGCTTGACCCAACTTTCTCTTCATTTAACCACGTATCTGTCAGGGTAAACAAAATTCCAAAATCCACTTCAGTTCTGGTAGTCTCAATCGCCTAAAAAGGTTTATATGGATACCTGGGTAGATATTAATTCAGTTACACACCTGCCTTTTGCTACATAAAGTGAAATTGCATGTTCCCTGTGTGCATCAGAAAATACTTTGCCAGAAGTTGCCCAGCCAAGACCAACTTCTGTTTTACTGTTCTTAAAGAAAGGATGATGCCCAAGTGTTTCTTTTGCCAAATTATTAGTGATTTCTAGGGGAAAGTGTAACTTCAGACACCCGAACTCTAGGGTGACTAAAGGTCAGCTGTGATGCCAGAGGGGCATGGGGCAGACTGTGTCCCTGCAAAGGCAGCAGGAGCAGCTCTGGGCCCGGATCCCTTTCCATGCCTGTGAGAGTCCCCTCCACAGGAGGACCTCGGGCACAGCCTCAGTTCTCCCTGCATGTCAGGAAGCAGTTTGCAGAGCAGTTGATGTTGGTCGTGTAAGGTGTCCCAAGCTACAAGCACACGGACCCTGGCCCAGGGAAAGCACGAAGAAAAGTGGCACGTGCAGGAAATACAGCCAAGTTTGAGCTGTGCTCTGTTTCAGCGTGAACAGAAATAAGTCCCAAGATCCTCGCACGCTCACTTCCCTGGTCATAAACAGTGAAATTAGACATTCGTCTGGAGACAAGAAAGAAAAAGCAAACCTCAGTGCCCTGGCCATGGGACCATTCTGGTCCTGAAAAGCTTTAAGAGGTTCCTCTCCATTCAGTCCCGGTTACTTCTGCCTATGTGAACACAAACTTCTGCAGCCTCTTCCCAGGCTTCTTGTTCCTGAGACAAAGCCGTTTCCATTTAGAGCCCTTCAAGCCCCATCCACCACAAGCTTTTCTTTGACCTGCTGGGTGTGGACAGTTTCCCCAGAGCACACTGTCCTGCCCACCCTCCCTTTACCAGACATGGCCAACAATTAAGCTAATTAAGCTATATGCAGGATTAAGTCTATAGGGCCAGATTCACAAAAGGACTTTGGTGTTTGAAATGGGAATTAAGCTGATTATCAGCATATCACTCTCATTATACAGTCTTTGAAACCTTCATAGCCTTGTGCTTGTGCACATTTCCTCTCGGAAAGTTCCTGTGTGCTCAGAGAGGGAACAGAATTCCCTTTATGCTCTTCCCTCAGTGAGAACTGCCCCAGGGTGAGTCCTGGGCCGGGGGCAGGCAGCCCCCATCTCACCCAGCCAGCCCTTCGGATCCATGAAAAGTGATCTTCCCCACATCCCTGCAACAGGCTCTCCTTGCTCCACGCCATAGGAAAGCCTGTTTGAACCGTCTCGTTTCACACCTTTATGTATGAAGTCGTCAGAGAACAAAAGACATTTCTGTTTGGAAAGGCTCACAGAGCTTTTCTTTCGTGTGTGACAGATGCTTTCAGAATCCGTTTGAGGGAATCTGCATAATTGATACACAACACCAGTGACCCAGCCTGAATGACTTGGAGTCTATTTTCATCTCGGGTGGTTCAGAAGCAGCCAGTGGAATTTGTAAGGCTCCATTAAGATGTTCAGGTCTTCAGGCTCTCTGGCAATGGGGACCATGTGAATACCTGAGGACAAATACCCTGGGTTTCATTAGCAAGATAAAATCCGCAGGGTGAAACATGGGAAATCAAATGCAATAAGGAAGTGATTGTGAGCTGGTTATGCATAATGTCAGCCACAGCGGGCTGAGGAATAATGAAAGGAGGGAAGAATGATGAGCTCTAAACTGCAACAATTGCCCTGTGAGCCTTGACTGCTGCAAGACATTTCCCTCTCTCTGTCAGTCCTAGAAAGGCTTAGCAAGCTTTTTAATAAAAAGCCAAGATGGAAATTTTTCTGACAATGTACACCATTCTAAGTGGTGTTTCTGTCAACTGCATGCTGTTCTACCAACCCCTCTTTGGATTTTTATGTTCATCAGGTATAAAGGCTCACCCCAAAGTGAGGAGAACTCGTGTGGGTTAGTTTCCTCTTCTTGCTCAGAAAGTGCTTGAACTGCCCAGGCTGTGGGCTTGGTGATTCTGGTCAAGACTTGTGAAGAGGCTAAAAGTTTCCCAAGGATGAGATTTAGATAAGCACTATTTCATTTTAAAGACGTTTTGCAGATCATTACTTTGCTTATTAGTGGTTCCCTCTTTTATTCTCTGATTTTTTTTTTTTTTTTCCTCATTCCTTAAACCCCATGAATTACTGTAGTGACCATGCTTTGGTTTGCAGGGTTTGTAGGACTGCAGCCCTCGTGGAGGTCTGCTTGGGATCCAGAGCAAGGTCTGAGCTACCAGAGGGCCCCCAATAGGAGAGACTTCAGCAATGTTCGGGGGGGCTGAGTGTTCTGAAATAATCCATGCAATCATACAATGCTCATTTCCAATACAGTGGGTTTATCCCACGTTCAGCTCCCTGAGTCACCACAAATCATTGGCTCTGTTGCTCTCTGTGGCACTATGCTCCATTTAAATTTGGGATAAAGTGTAGCATTTCTTCTGCCACGAACTTTGCTCTGATGACTTTATGTTCTAAAATAACGATCGATATAAGCACTTAGTTTCTCCAACCTCCCTGTGCAGTTTCAGGTGTCTCTGTGTGAGTGGCTCATGCTGGGCACCCTTGAGAGATGTGCTGCAGGAGCAGCTGGCTTGGATGGAGCATGGCAGGCCCCAGGTCCCCGCACACATCGTGGCAGCACGTTGATAGTACCTGTTCTCTGTCAAGTGCCAGCGTGGTGAGCAGCGCCAGTCTCCAAGACAACATTTGTTCCCTTCCCCCTCTAGTTGCAATAGTGTTTGCAAACACAGTTGTAGATTTTCTTCTGTTCCAGTTCTCTGTGTAATGACAGAGTAAAGATGTCTCATGGAGAGACTGCATAAAAAAAAAGCTTGGGGAAGTAGGGAAATCACATTAAAAATGATCATTATCGGTAACCCATGAATAAATTGTCAGCACCGTTCAGCCTAACATTATAATCACTATAAAGCATTTTAAGGCACGTTTATGTTGAGTGGCTACTGAGAGTGGAAGCTGCAATTCGGTTCTGATAGGCACAGTGAGTGCCTCTTCCCCAGGCGCCCCGGTTCACAGGGCTCTGCGTTACTTGCAGCCCCCATTGCCTCAGGAAGCACTGATTTACTTTGCACCAGTGAACCCAGCGTGAACCACTTACAAAACAGAGACCAGAATCCGACCAACAAAGGCTGCTGGAAGCCTGAGCTCTGCGTTCCAGGTCCTCACTTTACTCTTCCCGTTGGCAAAGCCGCTCTTCCCGTTCCAACCCAAGGTAGTCTGTGATTCCCTACAAAGGGGCAAGGTGTGTTAAACTCCTACAACAAACTTCTGCAGCTCCAGCCTAGGCTTCTCCAGACATTCAAAACCTTCCCACCCCGCTGTCCAGTGGGATGGCACGCTCCAGGAATTGGGCAGGGCCCCCTTGAGTACCAAATTTGCATTTCCCTGAAGGAGCAGAGTGATGCTGTGCTATCGGTAGGCTCCTAGAGAATCAGCTTTATTGCTTGCCACAGGAACATACATTTGGGATAATGAGACCAAGTTACAAAGAAAAGAAACTGCAGAGCATGTTATCGAAGTTAATACTGAATAAGAGAGATGCTCTTTGACTTCTGCAGCCTTTTACTTGCTCCTGAGGAGGCTAGTTAGCTCTTTGAACCTAGTCCAGGCTTAATGTGTCCTGGAGAACTCCTGCTGGAATGTCTTTCCTACTCTTGTTTGAAGTTGGGTCTGTGCTACCCAGACCACAAGATTATTTGCTCTTTTCTAGAAACCAAATGGAAAGATCCAGCTGTCTTTCCTTGCCCGTTCACGATTCTTCTGTTTGGAAAGTTAGGACATCACACGACCCTGAAGATGTTTGGGTCCTTTTGTCTCCTTCCCTAAAACTTTGATGAATACGCCTGTTTCTGGTCTTGTTCTAGATTCCATATTGCCTTCATCTTTGTGCTCTTTCTCGTTCATTACTGGAGCCTTCAGACACAGTAGCAAGATTTTATAAGTCTTGTATCACCCCACTCTGTAATTCTGCCTGCATTTTAACAAGATGAGTAAAGTTTACTACTAGCAATCTTTGAGTTAAAAAACCCTATTCGAATATGAGGGAATTAAAAACCAGAGATGATGTCTCTTATAATTGTCACAAGCTCACATTTAGAGTCACCATAGCGTGTACTGTACAGGAAAACGTGTCCTTTGCCTGGGGAACACTGCAACTGCATACAATTTTTTGTTCAAATCTGCTGCAGTGTTACTCGAGGTCCTTGTATTACAAAAAATTTCACTGTGATTAAATGGAATTAGTGGATGATACAGTACTTAATGCAGAGGTAATAATGCGATTTCCCTCATTAGTGCAGGACTGCTATAGCTTCTTAATTGATTTTAATCGGCATTTAATTAGAAAATGCGAATCCCCTGTGGCTAGTTCATATTTTACACTATTCCAAGGTAGACTATTATTTCTTTTTCGATGAGTGGCATCACAATTTCAGGTTAGGAAAAACATGAAATCTTGTATTTGACCTGTGACTTTCGAGGGTCTCTGTGTCACAGACTTGGGCTGTTTATCAGCTCTGAGCCTCTAAAGGTCGCCATCACCTGTCTCAGGAGAGAATCCCCTTTTCTGCCTCAGCTTTTCCTCTGCAGCAGAGTTTCCTAGTGCCAAAGTACCTCCCAGACTGTTATAAAGCATGTACCCAAATATTTCTTAGGGAAATAACGCAAGGACTCTGTGTTCAGAACTTGTGGGAGGACGCAGACAGAAATTTTATCATTTCTGGAAGACTGAAAACACCTGCGAGCCCATATATTGGAAGGGTGGTGACAGGTACTCTGTGTAATACCATATTGTTTCAGTTCCAGAAAGAATGACTTGAAACAGAGAGGGAGAATATCCCGCTCTTTGAATGAATAGCACAAAGAAATCCCTGTGCTGGCATGATATGAAAGTTTTATTGCATTCTGGGTTTTCAATTGTGCTGCATTAAACCATATTAATATTTGGTTTTTCTAGGGCAGTCAAAAATCATTGGTAATGTTGAATTTTTCATTTACACTAGCACCAAATGATCAGCCTTAGTGCTCCAAGGTCAGTCAATCATTCCCCTCTGGTGGAACATTTCTGCCTTTAAGGCAAATGAAACTTTTTTTCTCTCTACCTCAAGTGTAGATAACTTATGGGACAAACTCACTAATAGTTCACTGTGTGTGCCATGGCTGTTGCCCTATGATCCATCAACATACCCAAAATGAAAAGTGATTTCCCTGGAGACTCAGGGTAGAGCTGCTCTAAGGTGTTTTTTTTTCCGTGTACCTGAATTTGAGTAGATTCTCTGTTAAGCATCCAGATGAAGCAGAGTCTCTGTGCCCAGCCATGTTGTGACTTGCTAAGAAGGAAAAAGATCCCTAGAGTCTGACCCAAACTTGGGTTTAATATATGGAGATCTTGATTCCAAGGGCATTCAGAGCAGCAATCCTTCCCACCACTGGAACAACATGAGCTCATGCTGAAGCAAAATTGCATTTAAACAAAATGATCTCTGAAAACATTAATCCTAATGGTCTATTTTGGAATGGAAACCTACAGGGCTGTTGCCTGAACTGTGGTTTTGCTGTGAGCTGATGTACAGTGTGGATTTTAGCAGTCATTTGCCTCCTACAGCAAAGGAGAGGGCAGGTGTGGCCGGCCTTAAACCCTGCTTACACCATCACATCCAAACAACAGCATCTGACCCTTTGGTTTCTGGCTTTGTTTGGCACAGAAGTGTAACTGCAGGGATTTTTCAGTGGCATTCACTCATTTTGTCTTTCTTTTAATATTGCTGCTCTGAGATTGGTGGTATATGGAAACCTGAGTAATTATATCTGTCTGCACGGTGTATTTAGCCTTACAACACAATATTCCTTTCTTTGCTCTATGTCATTTTTTATTGCCTGTGTTCTGAAGCCTTTGAATTTAGCTCAGACTGTAAGGTTGAAAGCTGTTGATTTCTGAAAGGTAAAAATGAACAAACAAAAACTCCTCCAAAGCTCACTAAATCAACGTATTTGTTTCCAAACCAGAACCCACAAAAAGGTTGCTGAGGAGACCTCTTTCAGTCTGCTTCATATCCTTGCTTTGTGCTGTGTGCCAATCCTGCTTTCCCCCTTTTAATTTCTTTTTTAATAGCGTGTCTTTGTTTCTTCTTTCCTACCTGCTATTGCGTTTTTCATCTGCCTTCTTTATTTGTCTCCTGTACCTCCTTCACGTTCCTCTCCTGAGGCAGCTTCCATCCTGAGGTATTTTTTTGAGAAAATGTCTTCCAGTGAATGATCATCAGACCAGGTTCTTGGATACCCTGTAGAGGTGGAAATCAGACCTCCTACACAGTGAGCACGATTGACCAGGAACTGGATTCTTTTTCTGCTAGCATTTGACTTTTGTACTACCCCACTGAGGCTGGCAGGAACAATTCCAGAGAAAGGCATGACATGAAGTGCAATTGGGTCTCAGGCTGGTTTAGGGAGGTGAATCTGTAGATCCACTCCAGCTCCAGGTTGGTGGTTTTGGACTTTCACAGAGAGCATAACACCATTCCGAGTCCATCTCCGTGGTGTTCAGTGAGCAAGGTGCCCAAATCTGAGGTCCTGTCATCTGCAGTTGTCATCGTTGGTGGCTGCACGAGCAGTTTTCATTTTGTACCTGCATTGCAGGTTTTGTGGGGGCATTTCAGGCATCTGAAAGCACTTTTAGCACTGGTCTAATTACGCTGTCACTGGGGGCAGTGGTAGAACTGCTCTTGACCGCACTGGAAAGAAGCCTGACAAATGCAGGTGGTTTTGAAAAGCCCAGCGAAGGGTCGTGCAGTTGTCCTGCCCTTCTGGAGGATGTTAAGAGCACTCCCTGAATGGTCCTTTCAGGCCTCTCCTTCAGCGATGGCTGCTGCTTTTGCCAAAGCCAGGGTGGAGAGCGAGCATTGCACGGGAGCTGCCCTGCACGACCTGGCCCTGCGCACGCACAGGTCCTGCTTAACATGAGACCTCTCAGATTTGCTTTTAAAAGTGCTTGTAAATGTAGTTTGGGAGTGCTTGTGTCCGAGGGGAAGTGAGAGTCACCCAGCAGTTCCGTGTCGTTCTGCGGCAGAGACAACAGGCGTGAGAAGCACGTGGGGGGTTGAATAAAAATGCAGCGCTTGAATCTGCTCTTGAGACAAACTCGTGAAATGGCTGCTCTCCGTGTTTCTTAACAATGAGGATCTCTTCCTAGCCCAAAGTGGAGAAATGCATTATGTTTGTATGCATTAAAATGTGTATGTCTTTGAAAAATCTATTCATAGGCCTTGTCGATGGCAGCTGTTCACCCCACTGCCTCACTGCTACCTGCCAATTCTCTCTTTATGCTTCTATTAACTAGAGCTTTGGGATTCACAGTTTATTCTAATTCATTCTTAATGATAGTAAGCCAAAGTCTCTTGTGTACTCAGTATTTGTGAGATGCACTGAAGCACTGGAGTCAAACTCCTTATGAAGAGGGAATTTCCTTTTTTTTTTTCTATACTTCTGGATGATTTTTGCAGTGGTACATTGTGGGTATCAGGATCAAGACTGGTGTCAGAACAGAATGTGTCAGTAAAAATAAAGTTCTGCAGTCTGCATTGTCTTAAAGAACTTTGACCCTGTCTGTCTATGAATAATTTCTTGGTCTCGGGAATATTCTCTAGTCTTCTAGATAGGGGCTAAATAAAGGTTTCTGTCACTTTTACTGAGGCAAACTTTATATTTTTGAGATGTGATTCCCTTAAAGGCGTTACAGTCACCGATGGGAAGTCTGTGAGTGAGTTCAGCACGCTTAGGGCAGGCAGAACAAGTTCATGTGGGTCAGGAGAAACTTGACTTGTGAAATATCCTTTTCCTTTCTGTGTCTCAGCAGCACAGGCTGCTGCCTGCTCTGTGTGTGACAGAGTAGAGATGAGTGCATATTTGTAATATTTAGTCGATCCATTTCAACAAACTTGGCTTCATTTCCTCCACACAGACAGCGAGTCCAAGGAAAATGTATTTAGCGAGAGGCATCCTACTTAGGTTAAAATTAACAGCTATAAAAAGGGCTAATGCTTTGAGTTAGGTAGACAAAACAATCCTTTATTGTCCCAGTGTGGCTGAAGCATGACAGAAATGAGTTAATAACAAGACCCAGTGCCTTGCCATGTTCTCAGAGCTGTTTCAGGGTGTTGAAGGAGAAAATGTAGTCTCAGGTCACATCATGATATTAATAGGTACAATATGCGCTAGGGTCCAAGGGAGTTGGGCTCTTTGTGCCAGGACTGGATTGAAAACACCGTGGTTGTTTGTTTTCAGACAAATGCAGTGACAGAGGACTGTCAGAAAATTAACACAAAAATTATCAGTGGTTATCAAGACTACAAGCACTTCTATCCTGACTGTATTACCCTTGAGCAGCCAGGAAAGCTGTAAAAGAAAACAAATTGTCTTCTGTAGCAAACCGACTGCTTTAATTTCTGCTTTCATTTAGAGATAGAGATTTGAAAAATATTAAATGTTTCTAAGCTGGAAAAACCCACCACTTCGATTAACCCCCAAGGAAGAGCAAGAACAATAGGTGAAAATGCAGTGGACTCAAACAGAGAAATTAAATTGATGTCCTGGAAAAATAAACACAGATCAGGGAATCCTCTTGCTGATCAGTGCCCAGAAATCACAGATGCATAAAATGCTTAAATACTCCTTTACCCCATCCTCTCCTTTTTTAACCTGAATTTTAAAAGTTCTCTGTATGAGATTATTTTTCTTCTTTCTCCGTACTGAGTGGTTTTGTAGAAGTGCAGTAAAAATACAGAAAGGAAATGGAGAGTCTGCTGAGGACAAGTGACCTAATTTATGGCTTTATGTCCCAAGTGTCACCAGAATGGCCAAGGAGAACAGCAGCTAACTTGCTCACAGTTAGCAATTACGAGAGAGCTTGGCAGGGAGACCTGAACCTTTTTATTAGACTAAGTAATATAGCCGTGGAGAAAAGGAGGACACCTGGAGTAAATAAGAGCTTCTAGAAGTTCATTAAAAATACATGATTTGGACTGTTGGGAGATGCCCGTCTCCCTGACAAGACCACGTTGGTTACCATGCAAACCATCCAGCCTGCCATTAATGTACACACAGCAGCTTCGGATAATTTATTTGTTCATGTCCCAAGACGCAGGGCCTCGAATGGACATCGCTTCCAGGAGTTACCTGAGAATTTTGGGGAACGTAGGGTGAACTTGGAGACAATTTGGAGTGGGTTTGCCAGAGTCACTGGAATTGGATCTGTGTATGCTGGTTGAGGAGCTGGCCAACATACGGATTTGGGGGAGAAACAAGGAAAAGGTGGAAGTGTGAGTGAAGTTGCTCTGAAAATGAGTAGTTACAAAATATGAGGAAAATTATCTGAGGGGAGGGGAAGAAGAGAAGGCAATGTGACCTTTTCAGCAGGAAAGAAAACTCTGAATCAACGCTGAAAAAACAAATGGCAAGGTCATTAGGCTGACAATGAATAATAGAGCAGCTAAGAAAGGCAATTGTGTGCTTCCATTCTTAAGAAAGCCATTTCTTCTGGCATCCAACTATCCCAACCAGAGACTGGAGTCTTATTAGAGTAGGAAATGAGTTGTTCTGCTGACTTCACGCGTGTAGAGAATCGGCTGCAGAACTTCCACAACCAAGTTCTTTTAAAACAAGTAGCAAATTACAGATGAGGTTCGTTACTATGCCTCACGGCACTCAGCTGTGTGAATGCATACCAGAATGCACACAACATATGGAGCCTAGGTAGAGATTGAGACACGTTAAATTTGACTCTCAAATTAGATTGATTATGTTAGCGTTAGACAAATATTATCTGAAAGGACACAAACACAGCAGTTGTCAAAACGGAGCCAAGCAGAAGGATGGATGTGGCATGCCCAGGCTTAGCTGGTTGCTGTGCTGAACTTTGTCGGGAACTGAGGCTGCGCTGATTTCTTGCTTGTGTGAAGTGATTGCTCTGTGTGATGGCAGCAAAGTCCCAGAGATCTGATTGCAAAGATTAGGAAAAGGCTCGCTGTTACTAAACTGCTGTCATTCTTCCTCCGTTCTCCACAAGCACGAAGGGAAGCGTATTTTGAGATATAATAAGAAGAGACAATTAAAACTTCTGTTTTCCCGTGCAGGGGGAGTGCAGGATATGCCATGACTCTTGGTGTATCAGGTTCATGTGAGGCGATCCACCCAGCAAGGCAGAACGCCTGCTGAGAGAACTAACAAAAGCCCATTCATTAACAAAGCACCAGCAATTAATCCTGGAGTTATACAGGGCTGTAGGCTAGTTAGAGGCCTGGTGTAAATGAGCACAGTTTAATGGTACCTTAATTTACAGGCACAGGTCCTCTGGCATTTAAAGCTATTTACAGTATAAGCATTAGTTTTTATAATTTGTCCTGTCAGAGGAGAGATTCTCTTCTATATTGCAGCGTGTTAAGTGCTGGTTTCAGCATTTGCCAGGAGAAGAACAGGTCAGCTTTTCTGGCTGGGAGCTGTTGTTCTATTGAAAGTAATTGCAGTTTTCCTGATAAAATGTTGTATGTATTATATTAAATGTATTCCTATAGTCTTGTATTAAGCAACGGTGTAATTAAAGGATATGCCAGGGATTCCCACTGTAGAAACCAACCACCTATTCTGAAGACTTTAATATAGCTGTAAAAGCTGATTATACGTTGGAGTGTGAGTGTAAAGATCTTGGAGAAAGAGCTCTTTATCGCACATAAAAGACATCTCTGTATAATGGCTTATAAACATCTTCCCTCAAAACCTGACAATATTGAAGGGAGATGATGAAGACCTACTCAAAAATCCATTTAACTGATAAGCTGCATGCTCCTAATAAGCCAATTTCAGGCATCACAGTGAAAGAAGTGAAAACACAGTCTGAAGCAGGAGTCTCAGCCACCAGAAATCCTGCCCTTGCAGGACAGTTTCCACACAGAGCGTGTTCTTTAGAGCTCGTGTCACGTTGACGATGTCAGCCCCCTCAGCTGGCACCCGCTGCCAGCCTCGCAGTGCCAGGTACAGTAGGAGTAGGTGCTGTGTACCAGAGACGCCGGGGCAGCTGATCCCATCAGTCACTGAGAGGTTGTTCTTAAAAATGGCACAACTCAGTTTAATTTCTGGACTGGAGCAGCACCCACCTCCCGTGGGACAAGCGCGTGGCCCAACGGGCTGTGATGCTCAGGGTCTGTCTCTGCCTGAGTTGCTCTTTGCCTATCACCCAGCAACCTCATTCCTTTTCAGTGTATTCTTCAGAGATTTTTGGCAGTAGTTAATTCAGTAACTAGAATTTTCTGCTTACCAATTCAGTTTCAGAATAGGAATAGAAAACCAAACAGAGGGTACAGATGGGAACAGCAGCTGAACAGGGCAGGGTGAGCCTCAAGTGAGTGACAGCTCCTAAGCAAAATGCTCTACATTTCTTAAACTCTGGGATTTTTGCTATTCTGGCACAGCCTGTCTAGAAATAGCACTGCCTGGGATCAGCTCTCCTTGCAGCAGTGGGTTACGAGGCAGAGAGCAGCGAGGGGCAGCGTGAGCGCTCCGTGCACATGGAGCAGTGCAGCCCATCCCCACGCGTGCAGGGACCTCGGGTGTGAGCCCAGGGAGCCCTGGCAAGGTCAGAGCCCAAGTTTTCGTGTGCCATAAGCAGGCTTTGTGCTCAAAATAAGGAGCTCTGGCCATAGGGCTGAGCTCTGTGCTGGCCTGAGTTTGACACTGCCTGTAACTCTCCAGTCCTACATCATCCTCTTCTTGCTTCTGCCTCTTTAAGGGCAGGCCTTCAGGCCATGATTTGCATAGATGGTTGATGTAATTATGCATGTAAATTGGGCATGCTCTTTTAACTTCTTCGTTTATTTGACTACCCCATTAAAGAGATTTAAAGGCACCTCTGGTCAGTGAAGGTGACTTAAATATAACTTGTTTCATAGCAGGTGAGCACACTTTGTTTCAGCTGGGTCCTGACCAGCAGAAACATCTTAAACCATTCAAGGTTTGTTCTCAGCTCATGTCTGATGGGTGCCTTAGGGCCGTTATATTTATATATATAGGTATGTATTCATATCCATATCTATATATAAACTCATTTTTAATCTAAGTTCACTTAGATAAAATAAAGGATTTCAAAAATTTAGAAAAGAAAGGAAAGGACAAGTTTCTTTCTTGTGAGGAGAACTGAGTCTTCCTTGAAGACTGAGCACTTTGATAATTTTCTGCAGCAGTTATCTTCAACACCAGATTTTGGCAGAACACGACTGAATTGGGGCCTGAGGGTAAAAATTCCGTTTCAGGAGTGTGCTGGAAGAAGGAGCCTGGCAGCACAAGGACAGAGACAGTATCTGCAGTGTGAAACTTTGGGAACAGAAGGGGTAAGGTCAGAGGAAGAGGAGGCAGGGTAGGAGACTTGACTGGTGAGGGAGCAGCAGACAGAAAACCTTGGCCAAAGCCCCCTTTGAGGTGCGTGGCAGAGCCAGTCTGGGGCCCAGGCACCTCAGTACAGGTGAGAGAGGCTGCAGGCAGAGCCGTGCACTTCACTCCCCTGGTGGGAAAGCACACCCTGCACAGGCTGAGGGTGAGGTGGATTTCTCTGATCCCAGCCCGGTATTTCAACAAAATCCTTCCCTGTCCCCGTACGTTTGTTACGTGTGGCTTTATTTGACGCTGGCTATGGGATGAGAACGCTGGCAGTAAGCACAAATGAGCGTTTTCTTCCATGTGGTTGAAGACCACACAATCAAAACCAGGACCAGGGACGTGGGTGTTATGCACAAGCTTAACTTAATCCACCCCTGAACTTCAGCTACTTGCATTGTGCCTTTTTTGTTTGTTTTTAATCACTGTGACAATTACATTATTGTCGAAGCTGGCGGCATTTTATTTAATGAAGAGCAGCCACTTAATTCATTCCCAGTTTCTAGAGCACGTATCTGTGATGGGGTAAGAGCTGGTTACAAACAGCACCGTTGAGAATGAGTGGCCCAGCTCCTCACACCCAGCACAGCAAAGTTCAGCCTTGTGGAAAGCCTGGAGCAAACTCCAGGAAAGGTAAACATCTGCTTGGATGGAATTGCCTATAAATGCCTGTAAAAGCACAGTGCAGTGCTCCAGGACAAATCCTGTGTGCAGACACTGGGAAGGGGAAGAAGGCGAGAGAACAACTGATAGTTTTAAGTAACTGAAGGAATTTTTGAAAAAGAATTGTTTTTTTAAAGTAAATTAAATATGAAACTGTCAATAGAGAGAGTGTAAGAAAATCAGGTGCTGCTTTACCCTGGCGTCTCATCAAACCAGGGTAAGCATCTTGCTTTGAGGATGTGCACGGGGAGGAGCTGTGGATTCTGTCCCCTGCCAGCTCCAGCAAGCTGGACTGCAGGAGCTGGATGTCTGCTGAGCAAACTGTGCAGGAGAATGAACAAGTATTAACCTTTTTCTCAGGGGTCAGAGCGCAATCAAAATGCCCTTCCACAGAAAGTAACAGAATGAGATTAATTTTACATGCTACAGCTATGATTGTCCAAGTGTTATGGGTAAGGCAGTATAAATTCAGGCAGGCAGGGTTTCATTAATTGAGGGAATTTCCAGGCTAATTTCCAGGTGTTCAGGGACCTGACCTATTTCAATTTGAATAATAGCTGATGACAGAGTTCGATATGCACCAGCCTTCTATTTAAACAGAGGGGAGAGAATTGTTTTGGGTTGGGGCTTCTTAATTGGTATACCACAAATATGGCATAGTTTTGCTACATGCAGCTAGCACGTATTTCCTTGTCAGATTTAAACTTAAAATCAGTGCATTTAACTTTGCTCTATGTAAAAGATTAAAAAAAAAAACCAGCCAAAAAGCAAAACTAAAACACAATCTTGTGTTATACCTGGTTATTGATTTAGGTTTTCATCTGAATTAGAGGGGGAAAAAATAAACCAGAAAAACTCTCAGATACTCTTTAAACTCCTCCTTTGGTAATGAGACTCTAATTGCAAGTTTCATTTAGTTAACAGACAACTATGTTGGCCATTAACTTTATCTAGAGTAGATGCTAATTAATGCCAAATTAGACTTCCTAAGGTGCTACACGTTATACCCACCTGACTGCCACCAGCCTCTCACCATTCACTGTGTCAGTAAGAGGGAAACAATGAAAGAGAGGATGACCAGAAGCCAGGGAAGACAATTCTATTATCAGCTCTGGTCTTCCAATTGTTTACTGTAACGTGAAGCTACTTGCTGAGTTTTAACATTTCAGCTATAATTTTTAACTTGTAGTGGGTTTTAGCCTATTTCGAAAGAAATAATCTCTAAACCTCTGAGGAATCAGTTAATATTTAATGCCCTTGTGCTCTGACATCAACATTTCACGAGTAGGTGACAAAGAAACGTGTTTAGCTCACAAATTCCTTGAAGCACAGTATGGAATACACACCTCTAATACCGGGTTAATTCAGCTGTTTTCAATGTCCCTTTTAAGTTAATACAAAACATCAGACTTGCCTGAGGTGACAGTGGCACTGAGCAGCTGCCTCCTGGTAACTGTTGTTTGTATTTCATTACGGTCCTGAGTGCCTGACAAAGATACTTCTGGTCCTGCCCGCTGTGCAAATACTTGGAAGAGGAAAGACCCCATCTCTGGGATGTTTGCAGTCTCCTGGATGTAATCAAAAGGCAATCCACTGACTTTGTAGATTGCTGTAAAAAGCTTTAAGTAGAGGGAGGTGCTTTAAATGTGTAGTTTCTCACTTAAAACCAGGTTTAACCTTTAGTATAGTACCGCCTGGCAGAGACAGATATCCATTAAATCACTCAGATTCCCTGCTGATTGGTTTCCATCCATTTCCATTTCTCTGCTCTGACTTCTCCTGGCTGTAGGGGGAATACAATATTTCTCACTGCCCGGCCCAAAATCTTGGTATAAATACTCCTGAGGGTTTGGGATTCAGCGTGCAGCAAGCTTTAGAAGCAAACTCGTGCTAAGGGCAATCTGACTCCTGACAAACAGAGCAGCAGTAAAATGAGGCAGCCCCAAATGTCACCATCAGATTAATGACAGATATGCACCAGACAAGCCAGTGGATCTTGGTTCCTGAGAGTAACTCCTGTTTTCTGTGCCATCATCTCCGAAACTGCTGAGCACGGACGTCTCCTGTGAATGGCTGTGGTGGTTTGAAAACAGCTCGGTTTTCTGGCGAGGAGGAAAAAATCCCAAATTTGTCTCAAACCCTGACAAAGGCATTTCTCCATCTCGGGGCAAAGCGTGAGCACTCCTGCCCCGTTCTCACAGACTGCATCTCACACAGCACCTGGGGAATGCTGGTTCTGTGATCCTAAGCAGTTCCCACGGTTCTTCCCCGGATACCTGATCTGGGCATTTGTGAAATACCAAGTTTATAAAGAATAGTGACTTCTCGTTCAAGAAATAGCATTGAGCTCTGCCGTGTCATTTTATTGGTGTTCATTCTCATAAAGGCTAATAATCTTGTTTAGTTCCTTGTCTCTGCTGTGAAGTACATTTGCAGCTTCTGTAATCTTTTCAGGATAAGCAAGCCAGCCAGAGGCTAAATAATTACTGACAGCTGCTAGGTACTGTCTGTCCTATTAGATGTGTTAATCAAATTTTGTAACTCTATAGAAACATCAGCATCAGCACAGCAAGGTAGCTTTGTCTTTTTTTCACCAGATTCATCCAGGGTGGTGTAGTCTGCACATTTTTTCTACACAGTTTCTCAGAATCACAATGTGAGTTGGAAGGGACCTTAAAGATCATCAGCTTCCAAGCCCCCTGCCATGGGCAGGGACCCTTCCACTGTACCAGCTTACTCAGAGCCCCATCCATCCTTGCTCCCACCAGTGCTCTTGGTGTCCTCTGGGTCCCCATGTCATCCCCAAACTGAGAGTGATTCCTGCAGCACAGGAGTGGGACCATGAGCGGCTCCATCCGCAAAAGGAGGGAGAATGACACCTTCCTTTATTCATGCAGCATCTCCCAATACAGTAAGTGTAAAATTAGATTTTGGATGTAGGACACAGCAGAGATTAATAGTATGGGTTCTGGCCAGAAGAATGTACTCTAGGCAGATGTGGTCTAATAGGTTTAGTAGAAGCATGCTGTGCATGTGTAGGTATATCACCAGGCCAAGTCCCTTGTGCTGTAACTGCTGCTTTCAAAAGCTAATGAGACAAAAATGTTAATTTAATGACCCATCTCCAGGAGTTCTCATAGAGCTCTCTCTCCCTTGGGATTTGGGAGTGAATTGAGATTTAAGGTCAGGCTGCTGTGGAAGCCTTACGTGTTGGACTGGGGTAGAGAAGAACAAAGCCAGTGCTTACAGTGGGTGGCTCTATTTATATGCAGCGACTAAAACAGGTCCTCTCTGCGTTTGTCCCAGTGTCCCCAGGCAGGTAGAGCACAAAGTGCCTGGGCCCTGAGCTGTCTCCACGGTCAGATTCCTGTGCACAGAGGGAGCTGCCCCAAGGAGCCCCCCCAGCCCTGGCCCAGACAGCTCAGTGGGGCTCAAACCTTTCCTGACACACTAATGAGCCTTCAACGGGCCAGCAAAACCGATCTGCTGCTGTCTCTGCCTGGTTCCTCCCTACCGTCACATTCAGTCTGATTTTCTCAGACCCACTGGCCTTCCTTGAAGTCCTCCCCTTCCCTTCCCCCCCCCAGTCATTTTTCTGTTGCTTTAGCTTTAGGAAATAAGTACAAGCCTAATGTCCATCAAATAATCCCAGCAAAACTGAGATTCCTCAGAGTAATGGGTCTGAACTCGTCATATTTCTATAGCAGAGATCACAGAAAGGAATAAAACCAAAGTACCTATTTATTCCTATTTCATCTCAAGGAATGCTGAACGTGAAATCAGATCTCAGGCAGAAAACCTGGTCACTGCCACTTGTTCTGCTGTCAGTTGTCAATTTTGAGCTGTTCCTGCAGCACCTCTGTGCCTCGCTGTGTCAGTTTTGCTGTGCTCCTTGTCAGCTTCACAATAAGGAGCAATGGGAAAAAATTGGCAGCCGGCACACGGGAATCAGAGGTGGAATAAATTGATAAGGAGTGGTTAGAGAAGCATGAAGGCCTTGGAGCTCAAGAATACTGAAAATCCAACAAGGAATTAAAGATGTGTTTTAGGTGTGCGGTTAAAAACCGCACAAGCTCTAAGACATCAGGAATGGCTCTGAATTAGAACAAAAGGTGAAGAATCTGCACGCGTTGCCAAAAAAAGGTCAAATGTAAGAGATGGTGCTAAACTCCACCAAAAGGAAGCCAGAAGAGGCAGAAGTTGTGGTAATCAAACTGAAAAACAGATGGCAGGTTTTTGGTCTTGAGCTCTGGTTAGTACTGAAGCAGGAGCTGTGGGACGCCAGGAGGTTTTGCAGGATAACTGCTGTGTGTCTGTCTGTGATTGCAGAGACACGGACAAAATTTTGGGAAGCCAGCGGGTTTTGAGTAGCCAGTTTAAGCACATCCTAAGCTCATGCTCACTAGGACTTCTGAAGGCTCAGCAGGCAATCTCTGCTGCACCCTTGTCTTGTGTGCATCAGCCGCTGTCATGGCACTGCTCCCAGGAAAAGGAGAGGTTTGGTGTGCACACTAAAAAGGGAAAAAATGGTTAAAAGACCCCTGACTACCCAAAAAGCAACAGCCATAGGTTTCAGAACAAAAAATCTCACGCCCTTGACAAGGCAGTCGTGGTAACTGAGTGTGTTCACTGCCTGAAGAGGAACGTTTGGGGGCAGAAGGAATTCTGTAGCCCACCATCCTACACAGCTCTGGCCACTGCACTGGAAGATTCTGGCACTGATCTCCCAGCATCTGTTGGAACCAATGTATTTTTAGCTGTATGTCTGCTGGGGATTCTAAGACTTCAAGAAATGGAAATTTTAACACATCCCTGAATGGGCTGCTCTGGTATCTACTTTCCTGGTGGTTAAAAAACAGGAGGAATCTCATCTCATCTGAATCGCTGCCATTCAGAGGTTTTCGTTATGCCTGTGTCTCTCAGGTAATGAAGATCCTTCTTTGCTCTGAGGAATTCCCTCTCCCCACACACACTTAGCACTAAACTCGCTCTCTAACAGCCTTGGGGATGTATAATGGTTGCCTCATGCTTTTCCCTGTAGGGTTCTTTTCTTACCAATTGCTTATCATTTTGCCAAAGCAGAACCATTAGGTTCATTTTCCAGTCAGGGTTATTTTCCTTCCGAGGTCAGGAAATGCTGGTAGTGGTTTTTTGTTTTGGTTTGGGTTGGTTTTTTTTTTTCTTTATGTGCAAGAATAAGGAGAGGGAGGCACAACTTTTGGATTGTTTGTTTATTTTTACTAGTAAAAAAAAAAAAAGGCAGCCTGGATGAGCATTTGCTATCTTTGTTGTGGAAATAAATTCTGTGATGCTTTGAAGTGCTCTGATACCATCTTACCACTTAATTTTTAAAAGTTTTTTGTTTTTTTTTTTTTTTTTAAGTGTTCTGTCTTCATAGCTGGGCTTGGTGAAAGTGTAGCAAACAAGGCAGTGTTTAGGGCCTTGCTTGGAAGAACAGTGTTGAAGCAGAACATTGAATAATGCCCCAATGAGCGTGCCCTGGTGTGCCCTGTCCCTTTTCTGCCCCAGCTGAGGGAGGTGATGAATAGACCCAAACATACACAGCTGAAGGCTGTGGCAGAATGCACTGCAGAGCTTCAAGCTATAGCCACTCTGGCATTCTCGGAGTGTTTCCATTTGTCCCTTTAAACAGTCTTGTTTTCACGCTGCATTCCGCATGCAACCAGCCACAGGTCCACTTTATTTAGTCTGTCAGGGTCAGGCAGGGTTCCAGCCTCTGAGCCGGAGCTGGAGCTCTTCTGCATCCCCCTCTGGTCTCGTCCTTTCTCTGAAGGAGGGTACGGAGTTCCAGTAATGCCCACACAAATAGCTGCTCTGTAATTGCCATCGTTCCCGTGGTACGTTTTATTGGCAAACATCGAGCGTGTCTGGGGCCTGCTCTCGATGCCAAGGGTTTTGTAAGATGTGCTGAGCACCTCTCTGCCTCGCTGAGTTCAGCTGGCGTTGACAGCTCCAAATACCTTGCAAGAGTAAGCACTTGGCATATAGGGCAAGTGAGACAATCAGCATTTTATGCATGTCAGGATGTGATCATGCTTGTTTTAATCCACTCTCCACTAAGCTTCCTTGCAGAAAAACAGCTCTTGCACTTAATAAAGCCTGTGCCATCAACCAAACAGCAGCAGCAAGTGTAATTACAGACTGTTTATGAGAAGGCTTTTGCATGAGAGAGTTATCTTTTGCTTTAGCCATACTCGTAGCCTATTAAATTTTAGATGACTCAAAGAAGATTTTCTTTCTTGTTCACGTAAAACTGTGCCCCATCTTTTCATGCAGGTAATGGCATTACCTAAACATATGGGCTCTTCACACATTTTGTCAGAGAGGCACTCCCAGTGCCAGGTCAGTGTCCCAGTGTGTCTGTGCATGGAACAGATTTTATGACACTTAGTGCATCACCCTGACCGCGGGCCGAGCATTCCAGGATTTTTGCAATACTGTGACGTGGTGTTCCTCACCATAAGGAAGGGGAACAGGGGTTGAGGTCTCTGTTAATGGGGTTTTCACCTGTTTTCTGCTGACAAAGCATGTGTGATATTGATAGAAGAGGAGGAAAAGAATGACTGTCTGAAGTGAAAATGTGAGGAGACAGAACTACTCAATCCCAAATCATTTAATCTGTCCACAAAACAAGCATTTTGTGTTGGACCACCACACAAAAGAGCTCCACTGCTGTTCCACGCACCAAGTCTTCCTGTGTTAGCAGCAGACCCCTGTGATCAGTGAAAAAGAAATACATTTTTCAGTTTAGTTTTCCTTGGCACCAGAGAATCATTTGTATCGCCCCGCCATGGCAAGGCTGTGCTAGCAACCCTGGCTGTGCAAAGAGAGCATTTTGTTATTTATCACCTTAAAGTGTGCTCATCTCTGGAGAACTGCTGCTTTTAATGATAGATTTTTGGTGATGTGAATGTAAAATACATCACAGTTTCAGGTATCTTTTTAATTTTACGGATGGCGCAGCTTAAAACCGGGTACCTCAAATAAAATAACTACTGCTGAGAGTGAATAAAAGTTGGCAGGTATGGCAGTTTAAAATAGCCCTATTTGCACCCTAAATATAGCCTGGTTTAATTGAAATCAAGTGGTAGCTATGAGACAGCTGCTGTATCAAAGACCAGTGACAGCCTGCTGAGGTTAAAAGAATACAGGCTGCCTGTGTCTCTGCTGAGATAAAGTGGCATCACAGAGAGCAGAGCAGCAGTTAGATTGATGAAAAGTTAGGTTTTTAAAGCACTGATTTGTAAGGCCCTTATGCAGTTTTATTTATAGTTTGTTTGTCTCTGTCCTCCCAATAAAACAGGTTTCATCCTGAAACCAGAAATGGGGTGCAGATCTCCAGCTGATCTTAACTGATTTAGCTCAGCTGGGAAGGAAGCCACGGACACAGCGAGTCAGTCAGGTGTCCCCCCTGAAATCCTGCCAGTGTAGGAGCAATAATGATAGAATTTTGACCTTTTTCCATGAGAGAGCTTCTTAGAAATGGGTATTTCAGCTTCGTGGGGTCAGCCTAAAGCCTCCACATGGTTTAGGGGAGAAGGTTTACATTAAGGCTTCCGTATCATTAAATGATCGAACAGCGATGATGCTGGTACCCCACTCCAACAGCACCATGTACAGAAAGACCAGAGACTTAATTCTAGGAAGGAGTTGTCTCCATAGTCACAGGTGAAAAGTGGACATTTTTTGTTATCCCACTGCTTTCAATATTCTCTAATTAACAAGCACTTCTTTTAATTCCTCTGCTTTCTGGTTATTATTATTTTTTCTGCCTCATACGGTCTAAACCCCAATCTCTCAAACTTATCCTTCCTGGTAGCTACTGTCATTCTTTTTACTTGCTGGTACTTAATTAATATTTGCCATGTTCTTACTAAGGTAAGTCCATCCTTTCTCATTATATGAAATTAAAAGAAGATGAGCTTAGTTCCCAAATAAGAGAAGCTTTAGAAAGATATAGAGCACCTTCACATATGGATTTTTCTTTGGATTTTGATTCTCAGGAGAGCCCTTAAGACCTTCTATCAACCCTGTCAATCAAATAAATTGATGAATCACTGAGTCAGAGCTATGGCTACGAGCAGTCCTGCATAGCAAGTTCTGAGGTGAGTTCCTGACTTTCTTGATTACTGCACGCAGACAAAACCTCTTCATGGCTGTGGGTCACTGCTGAGGGAATTCAGAACAAGGGAAATGAAAGCTCGTCCACCTCAGGTTTTGGGATTGCTCTTAGGCAGATGTGAGTTCAGCTCCCCTTCCGAGCCTCGTGCTCCCAGGACTGGCAGGACCACGAGGAGCATTAGAAAGGCAAAGCAATCTGCCCAAACAGGAACAAAAGCATCCTAAAGCAGCCCCTCTAGCTGAGTACAGGACAAAACCAGCAGGCAAGGAGATCTCATGGCGAAGAGAAAGATTATGTACAGCGTTACTGGAGGGTTTGCACAGACATGCTAAGAGGTTTCATCAGGACGGATGAGTGAAGGGTTCTTATGAACTTTCCTGGATGGCTGTAACTTGTGTTCTTTGTTGGCATCGCTGTATGTATGTGGTACAGAAAAATACCAGTTTGGGAAGGGGGCCACACCAAAGACATTGACAAACCTCAGCGGGTTTTTGTCCCTGTTCCTGCCCCAAAGCATTCCTCAGCATCACACGACACACACGTACTTCTCTGGACTGGCCTGAGAGTGAAGACTGCCCAGCCATTCCCAGGAGGCTCCTGGCACGCTGCAGGACAGGACAAGGGGCAGGAGTCTGTCCTCAGCATCCCCCTGCAGGCGTGCAGGAGCCCTGGAGCTAAGCTGCTTGGTCCTGGGAATGATGTGCTGCTCTGGAGGCATCTAAGTGCACCAAGAGTTCTTAATGCTGTTCTTCGTGCAGCTGTACCTTGAAATGGTTTCAGATACCCCCATTAGGAAACTGAGAGTCTGCAAAGTGCACGTGAGAGGGGGTCAGAGCACAGGGCTGGGGCTGTAGGGAAGAGCATTCAGCAGTGCTTCCACACTGACCCTCTGAGCTTCCAGCACTCAGGATCCCTCCAGCCAAGAGTCACATGTGGGATAAACAGCAATGTGACGTTCCCATTGCTGTTAAGGGGGGTTTGAGCAAACAGGTTCCAGTCATCCCTACCGAGCTGACAAAGATAATTTTGCGGTTTTACCTCTGCATTTGGCTATCTCAAATTTTGCTGTTCATACACAAAAGCGGTGGTTAAAAGGATGGCACCAAAACTCTCTAATCCATATGAACAGAACGTTTAATCAAACCCCATAAATGGAGAAAAAGAGGACTTTCTCTGGCAGGCTGTGCTGCATCTCTTGGAGACTGAAGAGCACATTCATTATGCTTCTTGTTTTGAAGGGAAGGATTTTCATCTCCTTTTCAATAGATAGCTTTGAACAGTTCATTTCACAAAACATTAGGAAGGAAAGATTTGGGGGAAATTGTATTTCTCTGCCTTAAAATTGAGTTATGGGCAGGGTGTTTGCCAGCTCATTTTTCTTGTTTGTGTGAAACAGACATTTGTGAGATGTGGAAAATGAGCAATGGGAGGAGGGGGGAAATTGTCCAAGCCTACGTAAGAAGATTGGATAGCATACTGGTATAATTTACAAGGATTTACGGACGCTGCTGTGCTTCCATCCCCAAGAAGGCCACTGCGGACACGCCGCACGGTGTTTTTGCCTTGTGACCCATCAACTCAATGGCAGCCATTGA
Organism: Cnemophilus loriae; assembly: GCA_013397755.1. Taxonomy (NCBI): domain Eukaryota; kingdom Metazoa; phylum Chordata; class Aves; order Passeriformes; family Corvidae; genus Cnemophilus; species Cnemophilus loriae. The sequence goes on along the minus strand of VZTF01006514.1, from coordinate 378,995 downwards.
TGGGTCAGCTTTTGTGCGCCTTGAGGTCTTGGGAGCAGCTATGAAACGAACAGCTCTTAGGTTCTGACACTGGCATTGGTAACTGAAGCTGAGCTCTCAGGCTGATGCCAGTCTCACGGATGTTGGAGCCTGCAGCGTGCATGAGGACAGGGTGTCACAAAGTTTATTGCAGGCAAGTACTGCACGAGCTTCTTATGTCAAGGGAGTCAGGAGGCAGTCTCCTGTTCCCACCAGGCTGGAGTTAGGAAGGACAGGCAGGCAGAGATTTCAAAAAGCTCTCTCCTGTGGCTCTGGGTCAGTCTCCTCCTAAGCAGAGAACTCTGGATACGCTGGTGTTCAGTACGAGTCCTTCCTTGGCTAAGCAAATCCATGCAGTTTCTAAGAGCGTGGTAAATTCTTCTCACTGCTCAGTCAGCTTTACAGGTGGCTCAGACTTGGTTACCTCAGACTTTATGGACCTTGTTAATGTTATAAAAACAAAAAAGCACAGAAGTTAAGTATTTTATTCTGCGAGTTTGGGAGGATGGCAAGGATGAAATATAGTGCTTCATTGTAGGAGCTAGTCTTTTTTTTTTTCTTAACATCTGAAAACATGAAAGAATAATTTCTTCTCTTATCAATTGCATGTTCCATTAGGAAACCACTTTGTCTTTTTCATTTTGAGCAGCTATAGTTATGAAAGCACTCTGTGCCTAATTGGTTTAATAACAAATTCTCATACTAAAGATACACGGACTATATATATTGCATCAACAAATAATATTTGTTAGCTGCTGCACTGGAAGGAAGAGGGAACACAGCACATTAGGCCTCCTCTGTTTTTGCAAACTCATTTTGATATCCCACATTAACATTTCCAAATTTCTTTATTCGGGAAAGGATGCTCTGTTTCACTTGGAAACTGAAAGAGTCTCAGGCTGTAATTAGTTTTAGATTCACCTAATATTGGGAAGAAACTAACAAAGTCCTCTTTTGGGGAAGAAAAAAAAGGAATAATTTGTGAGCTAGCAGTCACTGAAAGGACTCAAAGCCAGAAAATCTGGCCCTGACTTTTGTCTCAAATCTGAATCTGTGTTAAAGTCTGCTGAAGGTGCAAACATCAGTCACATCAGAACACTACGGATGCAAGTTTATTATCTTGTAAGCTTTTTTTGGTTTACCTTTTCATTTTAACTCTGACAGGGGAGAAATAGGGGAGACTGGAAAAAGGAAAAGAACAGTGTGGATAGAGCAGAACACAACAGCCACAAATAATCCAATATTTCATAATTTAATTTCACACTCACTAGGCTGCAGAGTCCCCACTGGACTGTGGGGAGAATAATCTAAGAAGGGTATTGGCTTGACAATGGTAACATCACAGCTTAAAGAGAGGTCTGGCAGCTTTCTAAAAGGAAATGTGTGTCCTTCCTTCTCCCTCTATTTCTCTACTCAATATAGATTAAAGTGACCTCTGGAGATAAACTCTACTGAACCCCCCCAAGTAGTTCTGCAGTGTAGTTTTTATTTGTACAGTATGTGAAAGAAGAGTTCAGATTAAATTCCTGGCCTTTCAGGAAAGTTTTCTCTTCTTTAAAAAAAAAGGAAACGAAAAGTAAAAAGGGTATTTTATTTTAAAGCCTCTTTCATGGTCCCATGATCTCATGAGTTCTTTGGCTGGCCTGTGACCTTTCAACCTTGCACTACATGTTTCTTTTCTAAATTAGCTAGTGTTGAGACATCAATGGGGGAATATCAATGTTATTATAAAAGGCATCATTCTCCCCCAAAAATGTCAGCGTGAGTGAGTCATTGCACCTAACTGCTTAGCTTTTGTAAGGCAGCAAGGAAGATATGAAAGTGTGCTCCAGGGTCCCCTAGTCCACCAACTTCTATTTAAAATGCTTTAAAAAGCGATGTCCCTGGCACCTGCTCCAACAGAGGCGAGGGAACGAGGCTTTGCTCCTTTAGCCACGGAAGAAAAGTCCTTCCTAATGCAAAGCTATGTGTGTGGTGTGAAAGCACATAGCTATTAAAAACAATTTATTTGGAAGGCTATGCTCAAAAGTAGCCCTGTGGAAACAAACCAACCAACAAACTGAAAACCTGGTGGGAAAGAACAGAGTGTCCTGGTGAGTTCTGTCATTTCTAACAGCCCGTGTCTCTGGGTGTTACCCAGAATACTATAATATCGAATACAATACCCCTTGTATTCATGCTCTCTGGTTTCTAGCAGGTTGAGGAAATGAAATCAGATTTTTAATCTTAAGGAGATGGGTTTGTGTTGTCCGGCATGCTGAAAAATCCAACACTGGGTGTTTATGTGGTGCTGAGCAAAGAAACAGCAACATTACACGAGGATGTTTAATGATAAAGGTACTTAACCTTCAGCCAGGATGAACTGCTGTACCTCCACTGGCAGCACTCTGTCTTGTGAGGGCTTGGGCCTGGAGCACCTTTAAAATGACATAGCCACAGCAGGTGCATTCTCTGTCTTTGTGTTACAAAATGCACAGATCTTGAAATGAAAACCACACCGGCCCAAATCCATTCCAGCTGTAACTCTGCTCATGTACAGTTACATCAGAAAGGAAGCTGGCACACTTTAAAAACGCGTGGCACCTGGTAATTATCTTACTAACAGTGCGGAGAAAAAGGCATGGGAAGGACACATTTCCAAACTCCAGGTCAGATTTTCTCCCCCGTGTGTGGAAAGCTGCCCAACTTTTGCTGTGAGCTGTCCTGCCAGCTACCTGGTGATAAGCCAGGCTTACCTGCTCCTCTGGCTGACACCCACTGGGTGTTTCCTGTAGCACAGACGTAGCCTGGAGTGGGAGAGCCTCTGCTCCCAGCTGGAGATGTTGGGTGCTTTTAAGTACAGTGCTGTCAGTGTTTGCTCACAGTCGGTTTCCCTAGAAAAACAGGTTATGTTGTACCTAACTGAATGTGAGGGGGAAAAGATAAACACTTGAGCAGAACGCAAGGTAATTGTATTAATTCATCTGAGTGCTTTAGTCTGTAGTGTTTAATGTAGCAACAGCTGAGGATCAAGTGCCAGCTGAGAAGTTCCATTAAGGTTGCCAGATGCCCCTATGGTGACTCCACACATCTTTCTTCGTGGCTGTAACTTTTTCTTCTCGAAGAAGCCTGGGATGCTTATCCCACACCCATCTGCCTTGGACCGGCGCTCAGGAACGTGCTGTTGAGTCGGCAGGAGCGTGTTCCTGCCTAGGCCAGTGCCACAGACAGATGACAATGAGGGGAGATTTTTACCTGAAAAATCTCTTTCAAAGCCAGTTAGGTTCAGGATATAACCTCTTGAATTATAAGAGGAAGTCATCCGATTGCAACTTTTGCAGGAAGGGGGGAGGAATCTTCTGTACATCACCGTAGGGGCATCCTGAAAGGACACATTTCCCATCTAGTTTTGGGGGCAATTTTGAGCTATTTCATACTATCAAGGCAAGCTCTGCTTATCAAACATAAACCAGATTCAAGTGCCACGTCCATATTCTTTGTTCATTGCTGCATATGTTTTGGAGAGTGGGAAAAGCTTTACTGAAAGTGTCCAGAAAGGAGGAAATGTATTTTCTGGGGCAGACCCAATTAGCAGCAGTTTCTCTAACAAGTTTATGGCATTTATTTCTTCTTTGGCCTTTAAGACTTCTTTCTACTGGGAAATCTCTGACTCATATGTAATACAAGTACAGTCTAGCAGGATGGAGTCACTGGTAAGAGGTCATTAAGCAACACATGCCTTTAAGTCGCTGCTGTAAAACTGGGTGGTTCAATTCAAGACGCAGCACAGAGTGGCAATTACCTGCATTAGCCAGATTCTCTGTCTGAAATTACTTAGTTGTTCCTAATATCCCTAGTACTGGCCACACTGGGGAAATGAAAATTCCATTTCAAGGGAATTGGTCTGTTCCACCAAAGGGTCAAACAGCTGCTTGGCCCAGCCTTGGCACTTGTCCGTCTTGCAGCCCCTCTTCCTCTATTCCTCTATTCCTCTATTCCTCAGCAGCCAGAATTGGGATTGTCCTTGCCCCGGGGCCTCAGTCTGGCTCCCTCAAGACCTGGGAAGGGTCCCCAGCTCCGTAGATCTACTGAGCGCTATCCTTGATTAATTAATCTGGGCGCACAAATCCCAAAAGGTCTTGGTATTTTGGGAAGGCAAATGGTGTCTTACGAAGTCAGCTGAGATCAAGCTGGATTTGTCAGTTGAACAAAGATGCCCCAGCAATTCGAAGGGATTGATCTGATATTTTTGGTGATCAAAACAACCAGGCACGTGCTGTTTGCCCATGTCGGAAAAGCTTCCTGGGGGAATGTGAGCAGAGGGGAGGAGAAGATGCCGGATTTCCAGTGAAGGCAGAGCCAGGGAAGAAGTAAGTAGCTGTAGATAGCAAGGTGTAATCTAGTAAATCCTCTGAATAACTTAATTAGATTTGATTCAGCAAAACACATGTCCGGCTTCTGCTGAACACCAGCCGGTGCTGGGGGGGCAGGGACCAGCAGGGGCTTTCATGAATCCTGCAGGAAACAGCTATTGCAGAGATTAAAGGAATTGGGCAGAAGAGGTACTGAGACGCTCCTGCTTTGATGAAGATTTTTAATCTAAAGGTGCCAGATTTGCTGATGCTGCCAGAGAATCAAAAGTATCATAAAACTGGCTAAGGGAAAGGGGCAAAGGGTTTCATTACATGAGGTTGGTAAGACTGAGGAAGCTGTAGCCCATTTAGGCTTTGCCCATCTCTTTTCCTTCCCCACTCCCCATTCTGTGTGAACTTTGCACTTGATGCGTAGGGAAAAAAAGCAGAAACACCAGTGAATTCAAGTGGGAACGCACTATTCTTTTGTGTGGCACCAAAGGTACGATGCAATTTGATACAGTTATCTGGGTTTTTCCCTGTTTTGGTTTTGCTGTCAGGCTCCAGGTCGCTGTAACTCAGCATAGGTCCATTTTGGAACCAGCTGGAAGCCTGGTGGGCGTAACTGCATTGCTGTCTGTACGATTCTTGACTTGCACCAAGGTGAAAAAGAGAGGCATGTCCACTGCATTGCAAAAGTTTTGGAGAGTGCTGGAGAAACAAAGACATCTCTGTGAGAATTGAGGTTGTAGAAAGGCTCCCTGTTCACTTCTTGTTTTTAAAGGGTAGCTCTCCCCACTCGTGCCAGCTGATTTGGCTCTTCTTCATCACTCTTGCTTCATAATGCTTGGGTCAGCTTTTTGGTGGGCAGTGCTTTTTGTCGGGACTGTCAAGAGGTGATGTCCAGAGCAGGATGGATTTTCTGTCTTCCTCTGGCTATCTTGCTGGCTGGCTGTGTGTGCTTTTTGCTTCCTCTGCATTTTGTCTACTCACCTTTGTGTTTTAGTCTGCCTTTTCTTATCTTGCCCGGTTCTAGCTCTTTCTGCCTGTTTTTGGACAATCTTTTGTTTCCTTTTTGCCAAGTTCCGTTCTCTTAGCTGAAGATGTTCAGAAACTGGATCTGGCCCTCAGATACACACAATCCAATTTACAATGGATGCCAAAAATCCATTTCCATCATGACACTTCGAAGATGTTTATTTCAATTTGCTTAAAACGTGCCTAGGTCAAATCCTGCATGTGCATACAAACTGAACAGCAAAATGAAAGAGATTTGTCACCATTTATGATTTGTTTGCTCAGGATTGGGTCCTGTACAGACTTGCAGATATCTTCTGTGTTGGAGAGCTCGTATCAGCTTGGGTTTATTTTAAATTTGTCTACTTATAAGCTTCTCATTATGACAGTATGCGAGCGTCTCAAAGGCAGGTGGTTAGATAAGGAACGCTCTTACCCCTGTTTAGGAGATAAACGACCTGCTGATGGTCACTTCATCACGGGGCTTTGCAGCAGAGCTTGTAGTTCAGCTGCAGCTTCCGAGAAGAGCCAGGGAGCTGGCAGTGCGATCTGTGCTGGGGCTGGCAGCCTGGTGTCTCACCGGGGAACAGCAGCGTGCATGTGAAGAAGCCGAGCGTGCGCTGCGCTCTGCCAGGATTTTATCGGGAGTGACACGACTTTAGTCCCTGCCGGAGGCACTGTCACCCAGCTGGGGGAAGCGAGATGTATACGAAGAAGGGAGATACTTTGGCCTGTGAAATGATCTCAGGGGATGGTTCCAAGGCCAGAACCCAAGGGTTTCTTTCTCTGGCGGCAGCTGGTGTTTCAGTGCACCTCAGCGGCTGTATGAGTGCAGAGAGCTTTGTGCTGCAACCCTGGGGTGCAGCCAGAGCTCACAGAGAGCTTTCCCAAAGTCACTACAGGCAGAGCTGAAAGCAAGCACTCGATACGCGACGGCGACAAGTATCCAATCCCAGGCTTTGAGAAGGAAAAGAGGAAATTAGGTACTACTTTGGTCCCCTGTGTCACCCACCCCAAGCCGTTCTGTAGCAGCCAGACCAGATAAAAGGTTTATGGCTCTGCCTTTCTTCTCTATCAAGTACTTTGTCTCTTTGGAGTTTGCATTCCTGGAGTTCATTCCCCTCAACAAACCCAAGTGAGACTGTTGTTACCCGTGTGTCTGCAAGTATTTGATTTTCACTCTTTGATTTTCCACGAGGAGGAACACGATCCTGGTGTTCCTCCAGGCACGGCACTATTTGTACAGATTCCTCTGCTGCTTGTTTTCTGCCATCATTGTAGTCGGATTAGTTAGATGAGACCTCTGACACACGTCTTCGAGTGATATGTTCAAAGCCTGGGGAGAGCAAAGGGCTGTGGCTATAAAATTAAAATAAATCCCCAGGAGTACGGGCTGAAATAACCTCGTGCCACATAACCTACTTGGTAACCTCTTAAGTGTGCAGTACTTCTGCCTTGTACAAAAGAGTTCTCATTTAAAAACAGGGTAGGTCAGACTTCATCCATGGCAGATTTTTCCCCACGTTTCCAGGAACAACGGTATTTCCGCACTCCAGAAAGCTCCCAAAGCAAGCTCCAAGCTGAGGTGGACCAAGTTTTTGGGACAAAAGGCACAATGTCATCTGTGATAGAATTAAGATTTGGAGTGTATGGGTTGTATCTGACTCATAGCTATTAATTGTTGGTGGTAATGATGTGTCACCGTAGTCACGATCTTCATTGCAAAATTCCTCCCTGTCTTTGCAGGGATTTTCCCTGTCCTCTTAATCTGCTTTGCCGTATCTCATAGGTGAATCTAATCAGCAAGATTTAATAGGAAATCATTAGGTGATTTCATAGCAATGCAACAACTTTTCCCTGCTGCCATCCTTCCACTCCCCGTGGCTCCTCCTTCGCAGTCACTCCTCCCTTACTCGTTTCTCAGGAGAACAAGCAGTTCTGAAGCAATGAGGTGAAAGACACCAGTTTCCCGTGTATCTTGCACGTCTGAGTGACTGACTAGTCCAGAAGCTACAATCTCTGATAAATTTTGCTAGGTTTTGGGAGGGGGCACAGTGATGGTGTTTACGTGTGGGGTTTCTGCTATCTTGTAAGGTTTAAGCCCACACCAGTGCTCCAGCTGAGGCATGGGCAGATTCCCTCCCCTTTTTTCACAGGGAACAACTGCTCTCCAAAGGCTCAGAGCGTTGGGTCTTCTGTCGGTCGTGCAACAAGTTCGATGCTGGCCAAAAGCCTGCAAGCTCATTTGGGGGAAGCACAGGGGCATTGCCTTGACACACAGGTGCTCACAGATGCCTCAGTTCTGCGGGAAGCAGCTCAAAACGTGGCTGGCAGAGCTGCAGAGCACCACTTTCAGGAGCCGGCAGGCTCCTGTAGGACGTAAACTCCAAAGCCGAGAATCGGTCGTAGAAAATTGCCTCTCTTCCCCCATCTGCTCTTAAAGGGGCGCTTTTAGCCTCCCCAGGACCTTGCTGGGACTCTCCGGCTCTCAGCTGAACTGCCTTCTCCCCGCCGGTCTAAGTGTGGAATGATTTAAATCTTCTACACGGCCCCTTTCCCACCACGCTGTGGGGAACTCGGGCTCCTCAGGTTAAGCACCGGGGCCACGCCGCAGACAAAGAAGGGTTCGATGCGCGTTGTCCCCGCGTCCTTCCCGAAGGAGGGCGTGCGGCTGTCCGCGCTGCGGGGCTGTGTCCGCCCTGCGCGGCCGGGGGCTACGCTCGGGGATGCTCCCGCTCGGGGATGCTCCGGCCGCGCTCCGGCGGCTCC
>VZTF01006514.1:201048-370612 GCA_013397755.1 Cnemophilus loriae | reverse complement strand
CTTGGCTTTGCCCTTCGCACGGCAGGTGGCGGGGCCAGCGGAGAAGGATGCGTGTCTTCCCGTGGGGATTTTGGCTGCTGTGTGTCGCCTCCGCCCCGGCTCGCGGTGACAGCGGCAGCAAGGCGAGGAGCTGCGCCGAGGTCCGGCAGCTGTATGGAGCCAAGGGCTTCAGCCTCAGCGGCGTGCCCCAGGCCGAGATCTCCGGTGAGTCCCGCGGGGGGCCCGGTGAGGGCGCGGTGCCCCGGCCGGGGCAGCCCCGGGGCCGCTGCCATCCCGGGGGATGCCCGGGCACGGCTCCGGCAGCCGCGGGGCGCCGGAGCGCTCGCCGCCCCACGCTGGAGTTTGTCTCGGGTCGTGGGCGGCGAGAAGTCGGACCTGAGAGGTTTCCCCGGGAGCCGGGCTCCCCTCGCCCCTCTCAACACTGCCCGGGCTGGAAAGGGTCTCTCCCCGGCAGTGGCGATGCGAACGGAGCTGTGAGAGGGGGGGTGGTCGCACCGAGTGTTCAGTGGTGGTTCTTTCTTTTCTCTCATTGTCTCGTTGCTTCTGTTTTGAGTACAACTGGAACGGGTTTCAGGGTTTTGGTTCAGAAATTGGAATAATCAGACTGTAATGGGTTTTGGTGTCGGAGCTGGAAAATGCCACAAGGTTATGAGAGAAGATTTATTTAAATCTTCTTCTGGATGGGAAACAAACGTGTAAATGGTATTTGCCACTTACTGAAAATGAAGCAGGAGTAAAATAACCGTGTCAAACGTGAAGTGCAGAGGAAACCTGTGCAACCTACATTAGAGTGCGTCCTCTTGCCTTCGTTCTGGCTTTGGATAAATCTTGGTTGATTTCCTCCTCTTTGTAGAAACAACTGAAATAGCAAAGAATATTCAAGGTCTGGTTTGTGTTGGGTTTGGGTTTGGTTTTGTTTTTTTTCTCTGAAGGCTTGGGCAAAATATGCTGATGTATTGTAGGGTTTTTTTAAATTCTCGTCCAAGTTTTGATACGCCAACTTGTGACCCATATCCGAGAGCCTTCTCCTCACTTGTGGGAGCTTCCTCCTTCAGACAAAGCATAAAACATGCAGGCGTACGTGCCAGAGCCAACCTACGGGGACACCCCAGTAGAACTGCAGTTTGTAGTGCATATCTAAGCTATACAATGCCTTATGTTGAATATTTCATCGGGTAATTTTTCAGAGAAACCAATTTGTTGTCTGACCTATGAATGGAGAAGGCTGAACCATAAGCATGCCTCGTAAATGTGAACAAATTAATACTTTCTTTGTCGAGTTACAACTGAGAGTAAATTTCCAAAGTGAAACGAGTGAAGTTAAACAGTGGGGAGTTTCAGAACCATTTGAACGTCACTATTAACAGACTAGTAATTCAGCTGAGCAAGAAAGTGGCTTTTTCTAAATTTGCATCTAATTATTGCAGACGTGAATACATTAGCAGTCGTGTTTCAAGTGGGAAGTTCTTGGAAGCTGGATGTTTACAAACACTGGTGAAGGTGGCTGCAGCGTTGTACACAGGGATAGTACTCCGGGGCACTCACTGAGCCTGCCAGCAGCTCTGGTTACAAGTATCGCATATCGCAGGTTAGCAGCGAGTAAAACATCTTGTACCTGCAAATTGCTAAGGTTCCAAAAGTGTCAGGACACGGATTTCCAGGATCCAGGAGTTCTGTTTCCTGCTGTTTGTTGGTACGAGCGTGCACGCTGGCGGTCTCGAGCCACGAGCAGTTAAAATTGTAGCATCAAACCGGGCATCTCTGGCTGTTACTGTAGGCAGGGAAACTCTGTAGATAAATGCTATGAAAACTTGAGGAATACTGCATGGAAAGTAATACGAAGGAGAGCTTGGAGGAAGAAGGTCCCATGCATAAACCTGCTGCTGCTACCATTAGCCCGGTGTTTAAAACACGACCAGACTTGATGATTTTCAGTGGTAATTACCGTGCGTACCTCCCGACTGGTGCGTGTTCAGGAACACGTGTTTGTGTTGCTGTAGTACTTGGCCAGTACAGTTAAAACATCAGTGAGTGTAGATACAGCCTTATAATGTCCTGATAAAGCACAGCGTTGCGTACCCTCTATGTTTTTCAGCAGTTGTGCAAAGGTTAGTGCCAGTTTTGCTGTCTCCAAGAAGAAGAGTCTCAAGACTCTCCTTGCAGCATCCCCATATGTGCCCCAAGTACAGGATCCTGCAGTTCATAATTCCACATTTGGTCCAAATGCTCATTGCTTCAGGCTGGTTCCAGTGGCACCAGTTCAGGGGTTTGTCACCTGCATGGAGCCTCGTCAGGCTACACCACTGACAGCTGTGAATGCATCCAGGGGCACACAGCTGAGGAGGGGCAGGTGTCTTCTGCCGTGTCTCAAGTGAAAGGAGAGGGAATGGTCTTAGGTGGTGCCAGGGCAAGTTCAGATTCGATTTTAGAAAAGAAATGGTCACTGAAAGAGTAGCCGTGCATCAGGATGAGTTGTCTGGGGAGGTGGTGGAGTCACTCAGAGGTGTGGGTAAGGCGTTGTTATGGTGGTGCTGGCTGGACGATTGGACGAGATGGTATTGAAGGTTTCTTCCAACTTTGGTGATTTTGTGATTGGGCGACTTTTGGCCAAGTTGAGAGATGTGGATGAAGTGGGTTCAGTGTTGTCTCCAGTTGGACCTGTGCTGAGGGTTGCCTGATGGTGGTCTTCCCCCTGTTTTAAGGGCTCCCCCATGAACCATGTGTTTATTTTATTTCAGAGCTGTCTGGAGACAAAAGCCCTTCCCTCTGCCCCTCCCCAAGGAGACCTTGCTATTCCTTCTCTCTATTGCTTGCCCTGAAGCAATGGGGAACATAAATTTCTCAGCCCAGTGGCCTCGTCCCCAAAGTGGTGCTGCCGTGCTTGGCTGACCTCGCTCCTGTCTGCTTTGACCTGGCTCCGGGCGCTGCTCGGTGTGTGTTGGTGTCCCAGGAGCCAAACCACACACTGCCTGCACCCCCAGAGCTGCGCTGCAGGAGGAGTTCAGCGAGCTCCCAGGATGCAGGCTCTGACTCAGACTGAGATTGGCTGTGTTTGTGTTGGGTTTAGAACACTTACTGCACGCTTTACACCTTCTAATCTGTGTTCTTAGTTATGATTTAAGAGGATTATGAATAACCTAGTGCCTCCACAGCTCACCAGAAGGTAGGCCCTGCTTGTGGCTGTACGGATCGGTTGGGGAAGCAGTCACACAGTTATCAGCTGGCTAATAGATAAGCATCTGATGCAGGGATAGACTCTTGGCTTACCAGATTTCTCATGAACCACCTAGACAGGGTTTCCTGGTTTTTTGCTAATGTTGTACAATGCCTTTAACATGTCTAAGCACTTTAAATGTGTCAGGTGCTGTTATTAAGGGTGTTTAGGGAATACACAAGGTGTTATATCTCAGTACTTTGAAGTCAGTGGCAAAATTCCCAAACATGAAAGCAGTGTCTCCTCGTGTTAGCAATCCTGACAGACAGCCGTGCACCCGGAGTCTCGGGTGAAGATCTGCCTACAAGAAAGTTTCTAATGCTGGGGGAAAAGCCCCCTACTTCTGGAGTTTGGGAAAGTTACATCAAGTAGTATATCCCATAACATGTACTACTAACTTGATCACAGTTCTGCCTGTTGGAGAGTGTTTCCACTCCCCGTTTGGATGACCCACACTCCCTTTCTCTGATTGCTATAAAATATGGGAAACCAGTTTGAGAACTTCCAGTTCTTCTGTTTCCTCTTGAGTCTTCTGGAGGTAGCAAGACTCTGTTTTTACTGTCTCACGTTCTTGCTGCCCAGACACCATCACCCCACTGCAGGTCCCCTGCTCTGGTGACCGAAGGGGAGACATCCTCTGCTCTAGGGGTGCTTCTTAGTGCCTGTGTCAAGGACTGGTCTCAGGCTCACCGTGCAGCTTGTGGTAGAAGAGAGTGAGCCTACACCACAAAATATCACACCGTGGGGAGATATCCAGCTGCCTCGGACTTATGGGAGTGTCTTGGGATTACTGATGTTGGATGGGTGACTGCTCCCCAGTGTCTTGAGCAGCGGCAGTTCCCTCACGGACTGGAGAAGACCTGAGGGTGGTGATTTCATGTGGATGTGCTTGGCCCTTGCTCTCTGTTTGGTTTGGACTTCTGCTTTCGTTTGTTTATTGCTGAGATTAATCCTTCCTAGACGTGGCTCGCTGCTAGGGTGAGCCTGTTGACGCAGGCAGTGGGTGCAAGGCAGCTGAAGAACAGGAGAGTACAGAAAAAAACAGCTGGACTTTGCCAGGCTGCTTATCCAGCCACACATCTCACGCAGATCCTTCCCTGGCTCCCCGGCTGAAAGGAATCAGAACAATTTTTTTTAACCTTTTTTAGGCTGTATAATTAGGCTTTATGATGAAAACATTGTCAAGTGTATGTGTTTGAGCCCTTCAGAGAAGTGTTACCTGAGTAGAGAACAGGTCTGGCAACCAGCTGGGACTTGATCAGGCTCTTGGAAGGCGGTAATGGAAGCCCGTCTTGGAGGGTATTTCAGCTGCTGGCACTTCCAGAGCGGGACAAACCTACATCTGTGGTTTGAAACGTCGAATCTGGGGCTCCTCCATTCCCGAGGAAAGATCTTTACCCATGGTTAAAAGGGGCACTCTGTTGATCCAGCGCTTTTTGAGGTGGTCATTCCACTTGGGTTGTTATTTCGCCAGGGCAGAGGGATTTCTCGAGGTCAGCTCCACGGAGCAGTCCCGGATGCAACAGCATCCCGTTAATGACCCGAATTAGTTCGGGGCAGGTCAGCATGGCCTTTGTAGCCTGCAGGGCGTGGAGTGCTATTTCTGACAGGGAACTGCGCCTTTTCCTCCATCTGGGAAGCGTTTTGGTGGGGATGTCAGCGGAGGCAATGAGCGGCGCATCTCCGTTTGCGTTCGGCAGTGCCCGCAGCGTGCTCTGCTGCTGCGCGGCCGCTCCGTGTGCGCGCACGGAGCGCTGAAGGATCGCGATCCGCGGATAAAGGATGGATCCCGATCCATCAGCCGCCCTCTAGCGGCATTCCCGGACCGGGGATCCTCCTGCCGGCATCCGGAGAGTCGTGTGGTGCTGGCGTTATTTTTAATCACCGTCAGATGGATGACTAAGCTCTTCACCGCGTAATTATCCTTATCAGCTGTGTCTGAAAAAAACCCACTATTTCAACAGCTTCTTTTGTTGGTGAAGCAAAAGCCTGCTATTTCTTTTTTTAGAAATTTTGCATGGATGTATAGCTGGAGACACCCACCAGCACCACTGTGTGAAACTGCAGAGCTCACCTCATCTCTCCTTTTCCTATTCCTGCCCTGCAAGTGCCCTGTTTTATTTAAGAACATATGTCAGTCAATGCCTGGGTTCTCCGGATGGGCTTCGTAGGAGATGAGTGGTTTTTGGCAGCGACTGTAAAATGGTTGGTTTAATGTTCTATTGCTTTCAGTACAATTGTCTCACGTGGAGGGGACCAGATAGATATATTCCTCTGGGTGACTTCAATAATTAAGTGTGCTTTGACTTAGCCAAAGGCGAGCTAGGAGCTGGTAACTTCATTATCAAAAACGTGTATTTAAAGCCAGAGGTTTTATTTTCCTTGTGGGTCACAACAACGATAACTGAAAACAGAGGCCCTGGAGCAGCTGCCCATGAGCAGCAGCTGAGCACAGGCTCTGTGCCCGACCCTCCAGTGCCCACTGGGCTGGGGAGGGGGGTTGAGGATCGTCTATTTTTATTGCAGCATCAAATTGCATTAGGCACAGTATGGCAGGGGAAGGCAGGATAAAAGGATGGCTCCAGCCTCAGAGAGCTGTTGGTCTGAGCAATATCCTGACCCTGCTGTCTGCAGTAGTCTCAGGGCTGTGTGGCTGGGGCCAGTGCTGCAGTTTTGGCCTCGTGGCAGCAGCTCGTGTGTTCCTCTTGCTTGTCCTGTGGGACTGTGGGAGTGAGGAGCAGGGTAGCTGGGAGAGTGACTGACAGCTGTCACTGGCACAAGGGGAAATTTTGTATTTGCTGCCAGCACTCAGCTGAGAATTTCAGGGGAAGACCAGGGAAACAGACATCTCAATTCTGTGGAAATCCACAGGCTTCCTTGGGGAAAACAGCTTTAATTTCTGTTTGCTGCCCAGGTCCCTGCTGAACGCTACATGTTTCTGTATATTGGGTTTCTCCGTTTGCCCCATGGGATGCTTCTGTGTACGTGGAGCAGGCAGGTGGCCCCAGGGAGGGGATAATGTCAGAACAGCAGGCTGCTCTGGCACACAGCTGGCTCAGCTGGCTCTGCCTAACTTCTGTGACAGGGCAGGTGTTGCCTTCAGACAGGAGTGCTGCTCTCCCCTAAGCAGCTTCCAAGGTGGTGAGTGCTCACGTTGCTCCTGCTCAGGGGAGCCGTAACAAAAGCCCCTGCAGAGAGCTGCCTTCAGGGAGCTGTCGTGTCCTGTCCTGCAGTGACAGGGTGTCTGTCTCCTGATGGAAGCACATCCAGCTCCACAGCAGCAGGGCTGGGCTCTGCCTGCCCTGGGTGCGGGCAGAGGGCCTCCCATGTCCCTGCAGTGTCCCGCCCTGCAGAGGGCACGGAGCAAACGCAGAGTCACCTTTTTGGCTGTTGCCCTGCAGGAGCTTCTGCTTAGTTGAGTGGTAATTCAGGAAGGAGCTGGACGTGCTGCTTCTGGTTGGGTGGCAGGAAGGTCAGCATCGAGTGCCCCCCTCAGCTTTCATCTGCCCCTTCTGAACTGGAGACATAGATTGAGTCTCTCTGAACATCCTGAGTCACTCCTTTCTACCTCTACAAGTCAGGCCAGAGCTGGGCCTTCTTTTTCAATTTTCCTCCAAATACTGACTCCCAGGCACAGCCGTGAGAAGGAAAGAGAGGTCCAGTGGGCAGCTGGTGGGGCAGACATGCCACCTGCCTGGGTGGTGGCCTGGAGCAAGTCCATCACCATCTCTTCATCTTTAAATTTACCTGGGGAAAAGTGGCACTTTTGTTTTGCTGTCTGTGTCTTACTGATGTAAGGGCAACTCTGCCCCATCATGATGGGGAGAGACTGAGGGAAGGGAGATCCTAAAGCTTGCAGGAACCCTTATAGCAGTTGCTTGAAGGTTCTTCCACAGTGTTTTGTAGTTTGTTCGCACAACATTGCTGTAGCTGCCACTGCATTAGAATATTTCCCCTCAAAGTTACAAAAAATACGTACAAGTCAAAACTCAATGAAGGCAGAAAATTTCCTTTATTCTCTGCTGGCCGTGAAGGACAGACCACCCTCTCCTCTGATGTCTGTATACCCTGACACTTTGTTGCTCAGAATATGTTTTATCCCTGACAGGTGAAACCTGTCTTTAAGTAACATTTGATTCCCAGGGAATCGGGTTACCTCCGCTGCCAGATTGTTCTGCAAAAAATAATGAAGCTTTAGACTGCAGACACTAAAAATGCTTGTCTGAACGTGACAGAGCTGTGAGTCTGGTCAGTCACTTCTGCCCAGTAATGTGTTCCTGTCTTACTTGGAATTCTTCAGATATGGAAAACTTTTCTTTCTTAAAGTTGAAATAAGCAGAGCTCCGTGACAGTTTTTCGCAACGCTCTTGCTTCTGAGTTTTAAAAAATGCACTCGTCACAATTGTGTTGCCTGTATAGAAATCATAAAACTAATTTGATTTTATGTGCCTTTCTGTATAGTGCAGCGTGAATCAGAAATGCAGAATTACCCAGCTGTTACAGACTCTTGTGCTAGCATGAGTAAAACCAGTTTTTAAATTGCCATGCATTCTTCTGAAGTATAAAAAAGAGAAGAAAACAACAACAGAAGTTTTGCTGTGGTTTTGGGGAGCAACGTGGTACTACTTGTGTAGACAGTCAATCTTTTATATGACTAAAATGCAAACACTCTATGACAAATAGTTTTGGCTTGCAAAAAATTAGTATTTTATAGGATTGTAAAACTATCCTGGATAATTCAGTTGGACGGGCATATTTCTAAAATACGAGTATTTTACAAATTCTTGGTTGTCATTTTTGTTCATAAATAAAAATATCATAAAAGCACTGTCAGAAATTAGCATTAACTTTACACTTTTAAAAATACAGATATAAAGAGGCTACTTGAGCCTCTTGTGCTCTCAGTTCATGTTGTCACATTGAAGTTTGCGGTGATTTCATTGTGTAATTGATCCTGAAGCGAGTGCCAGGCACAACAGACTTGTGTGAGGGCTGCTGTCCCAGAGTCTCGTCTGTTCCTCCCCGGATAAGCTGCGTGGTGCAAATTGGGTGCTGTAATTCCCGTCTGGGCCTGGCACGAGGGAGGTCTAGTCCTAGTCCCCATCTGGAGGCAAATTTGCACCGTGGAGCTGGAAAAGCCGCTTCGCTTTTCTTGTTTCAGCAGTTTCCTCTGCCATAAACGCTAAATTGGAATGAGGGAGCTCGAGTAACTCACGGGAAGTTTGGTTTATTAAACTCTAGTCCCTAGATGTAAGAGCAGTGCTCTTCTCCCCTGACGCAGTCGCTCGCTGTGCACAGCTGCGCGAGTTTAAAACAGTTGTTACAACCAGTTCAGATTTTTACAAACATCTGTTTGGCTTTGTGACAGAATACCGAACAACCCCTGCAAAAGAGCCACCCCCCCAGCCTCTCTCTCTTTCCCCTTGCATTTGCGGGAGGTCTCAGAGAGGCTTCCATGCTGAGGGAGGAGGAGGAGGCTGGTATTTTTATTAGAGAGGCTCTCGAGGCCAAAGCACAGCTAAGGGACTCATCTGCTGTGAATTTGAGGAAGGGCTGCACAATAGTGGGAACCTGTGGGTAGAAATCCCTTGGACTCAGCTACAGGCTCCCCCGGTGTGTGCTCCATCCTGTCCGACGGCAGTGGGTTGTAGCAATGCCCCAGCTGCTTGTGTGTTGGGGGATTGCTGTGGAGGAGACATTGGGAAGAGCCTGGGGAGGTCAGAGAAGTGTTCCAGTTTGCCTTTTGCAAGTGGTGGGCTTGGCGGTGCTGGGTTAGCAGCTGGGCTCGATGGTCTTAGAGGTGCTTTCCAACCTCAGCAGTTCTACGATTTGTGGCAGGTCTGTTCTGTGCCTAAAACACAAACTTTGGCATGTGCGTGGTGGCCGCATGCTGAGCCTGTGAGGGCTTACCTGGCCACGTGCCCTGTGCCCACAAACACACCTCTCACGCAGGCAAAGTCCTCTTTGGGGCATGATGTGATCCCTGTGTTTTGATGTGGCACGTCCCTTTGCTTAAGGAATCGCTGGTGTGGCTTTAAATGTACCTATAGAGGGAGGAATGGCTCATCCCAAAGCTGGGGTTCCATTGCTCTGCTTTCACAGTTGGTATAAAAGTGCCATTGGCATCCAGAGCTTGCTTCTGACACCCAGCTGGTTGGTCCCATCTGGACAGCAGCACGGGGGACAACTCGTTTTGCCATATCCACACGTCCTGCACTGTTCACTGTGGGATCACTAAAGCCCCAAATGTCTCCATGCCGAGCCTTTCGTGTCAGGATGGCTGAGTGGACTGATCGTGCTGCTCCTCAGGGCAGTACATTCAGGGAAAACCTAAACCAAATGTTGATAGGACTTCTGCAGAACTAATTAAAAAGTAATTTTTATTGGTAAATCTTCACAGGTTGCAGTAAATATAAATAGGCAAAGCTTAAGCTGTGACTTTATTCTTAAAATAAACAGAGAGCAAACACCTTTTGACAAGGGGCACATTTTATTTGTAAACCAGGAGAGAAAGCCACCGTGTTGAAATGCAGTATCACTTCTCCCACTATCCTGGATCAGCTGTCTGGGAGCTTGAGTTTTGGTTTAATTAGTAACACTGCTGCTACTGTTTGTGTTGCACTGAAGAGATCTCCTGTCACAGTCGTAAATTAAATATTTTTCACTGTTAGCAGAACACTGTGCGACAGAAACTCTGTCACACTGTGGGCCTGAAGTTCCTAAATGTATGTGCTGATGTATGTGTGTCCAGCAGCACGGCGTCTTGTGTTATCCTGCTGTCACTGATATATTTTGAGCACGTTACATCACTCAGGCTGACCTGGCTATCCTTTTTGTCAGCTACAGAAAAAGACTTGTGAAATGTCCCTTTCCAGGGTTCTTTATGGGAGCGGTGGTTGCTGTCGGGGCCCAGTGTGCCTGCGTGTGCCGAGACCCCTGGAGCAGCAAACATCCACAAGTGGTGTGCAAAAACAGTGTTCCTGTGTTGTTTTGTAAACTGGAGGCTGCAGGGTTTGTGTGGTGCAAAATGCATAAAAATACAATAACTCATAGAAGAAAATTAGGTATTTGCATCCTTTATTAAAGAAATAGTATGAAGTGCCTTACAGTCTTGTGGTTGGTGGCTGTGGGGCTGCATGTGGAGCACGATGCCCCATTTCAGGGTACCTGGCCAGGAAAGGTGTGGCTACAGCAGAGCGGGTCTGGCACAGCCCCCGAGCTGCTGGTGGGTGCTGCAGTGTGTGGTGCCCAAGCTCTGAACACTGGGCTCGTTCAGCAAGTCCAGAAGAAAGAGGGCTAGAGGAGATCCCATCGCTGCCTGCAGCTATTCAGTGTGTGGGAACAGAGGAGACAGAGCTGGACTTGGTGCATGGCAGCGGGATAGGAGGTGGTGGACGCGAGTTGGAACTGGGGGAATTCTCATTTCGTACACGGAAAGACTTTTTCAACCTGAGTGATTGAACACAGGCACAGGAGTCCAGAGAGGTGGTGTGATTTCCATCTCCATCCTTGAATATACTCAAGAGTTTGAGTGGACCAGGCCCTGGAGCATCTGCTCTAGTTTGTCCTGCTTTGAGTGAGGGGTCGGACTAGATGGCTGCAGAAGACCTGTAGGCTTCAGTTATTCTGTGATTCTGTACAAATGCTGTAATTGTGCCATACCAATACATTAGATCAGGAGCAGGCAGAGGACTTTTGTTAATGATGGTCTTCAGAGGAGGGAGGCATGAAAGAAAATCCTTCCAGTACTGCCATGTAACATTAGCAATTTTTGAACTTATTTATTAGCTTATGAAATATGACATCTAGTGAGATCAAAGAGGAGCAACGGCGTTCTCCTACATGAGTAAAAACCTGTGCTGGTACTCCAGAGATCAGTTACATTTTCTGCTCTGGCACATGTGTCTGGCATGACCTTGGGCAAGTTGCTTAATCTGTCTGTATCTCCAATCCCCATCTGTTCATTACTGTCTTTAAATTACAATACCTTGTTTTTGTGATTTGTCTTTGAATTAGAAAGTCTTGGAGTACCGATTCTCACTATTTCTCTGAATTTCACTCTACAGTACTTAGCACAACGGGACCATAAATCTTCATCAGTCCTGTGATACATGAATAATAAACAGTAACGGCATAATTTAGGGCCACATTCTGCCTCTGATCTCATGATGCACAAAGACCAGGGGGGTTTCGTTGATTAAAATGCTGTGCTGTTCAGCCTAACGAAGATACATGGGCCTTACTGAACAGATTTTTACGAGCCTGTTGTTAGTTCTTTGGTTTGTTGGGGTTTTATTCTGTTTCATCATTACTCATTGATTGCAGGTATCTAAACAATTTGCTTGGCAGATCAGGGAATAATAAATTCCTTTAATCTGCGTCTCTTTCAGTGTAATTATTGTTAACTCATTACTTAGCGTTCAGTTCAGTAGATAATGAACTCTGCTCACTGTGTGGTGAAACAGGGTTGGACTACAGAGACAGAACTGGCTTCTCTGGTTCTTTTGAAGACACAAACCAAAATTGCAGAGTCACTGAGTGTTTAACTCCAGGTTAGATTGAAGGTTACCAGCAGGCGCACTGCGGTTACCTTTGCAGGCTCCATGTAGGTTAACATTATTTCAGTTGGTTCCACGTCTGGCACTGCATTACATTTGTTGCTTTATTTTTAGACAGTTAAGAAACTGGTAACTACAATGTAGGCAGCTATTTCAGTCTTGATTATAAGACAGTGTCTAATAAATCATATGTAGTACAATCCTAATTACTGCAGACAGACTTTACATTTGTGACTGTGGTAATGCTGTGCTGGGACTACTTCCTGCAGAGTTTAGCAGTGTGTTCAGACCTTCCCATTTTGGCTACAGCTGGGGGAATAAATCCTTCATTCACTCGGGGGTGCTGTGGTCTCCAGTGCCGTGCCACTGAGCATCTGGGTTCTTTTAGGACATTTACCCATTTCTCTTGTTTCTTCACCCTGTAGCTTTCATCATCTTCTCGTCGCAGGAGGCTCTGCGAGCCCCACGCAGCAGGCGTTGGCCGTGGCTCCACGTTGTGCCCGCAGCAGCTCCTGGGGCAGTGCTGGTGCCGTTCCCAGCCTTGGGGAGCACACGTGGGTCAGGGTCACCCCCGTGGCTTCGCCGTCACATCAGCAGCTCAGCTCAGCCCCGAAGCCAACGCCCACCGTGGCACATCTGGCACAAACTGAAATACGCCTGTGTGGTTTTTGACACCTCGGTTGGGTATCTTAAGTTTTCTTGCTGAGGCTGGACACCACGATTTGGGGGAGACTCGTGCACCAGGGAGGGGAGCAGGGCACGTGGAGTCGCTGCAAGAGTGAACAGCAGCTCGTGCAGCCTGCTCTGACACCCGGCAGGCTTCACGCATCCCCCCTCTGCTCTGCAGCTATTCACACAGCAATCAGGAACAGAGGAAAAATACTACCAAGACTTTCCTCTTATCACCAGGGCTGGGACTCTGGAGCAGAGCACGAAGCCTGCAAACACAGCTGCCCTTGGTAGAAATGTGACTTTCCTAGCATCAGCCTTTTCAGCTAAAATGAAGCAAAGAAAATAGGGATTTTGGTGAGATCCATGCTGAATGGCTTCTGAGGGTTTGGCAACGTGTCATGGAAAGCTTGAGTATGGCTATATGTCAGAGATCACTGTTGAAATGCTTATTTTGGGCTTGCTACTGTATTCTGCTCAGTCATCAGGAGAAGACAGTTCGTAGCATTCATACTGGCTGACCGTTTTCAGCACAAATTTGGTGCAATGAACTTTCTTGCAAAGTTAACGAGGAGAGAGAACTTGAGAGCCCCAGATTACTGAATTGCTGCTCTGGAGATATTTTTCCTCTCCTGGGGAAGGAGTTGTATTTTGCAGTGTCCCCCACAAAAGTCCTTTAATACAAATGACATTACTCACATTTGCATAAAGAGAAAATGGCACTTGCCAAATCTGCAAATCACAGTTGTGTTTCTGTCAGCTTTGGCAGTTACATGGCTTCTGGTAACGCTAATGAAGGCAATCTGCTTTTAATTTAAAATCCTCCCTGCAGAAAAAAAGTAGCTGGCAGTTGAGGGATTCGGCAGTATCCTTGTGTGAAACTTCTCTTCCTTTATTTTCTATGGTTTGCTTTAGCCAAGGAGAAACTGTTAATTAAAAAATACTCCTAATGTAGCCAGCTATGCAGGAATGTACTTATGCAACAACTACCTGTACCAGTTCTGCAGTAAATCTCTCCTTTGTTTTCATTTGATGAGCAATTCTAATTAACCAAACAAAAATACTGCTTACTTTGCACTTAACTCAGCATGTTTGCTTGCTTCTCAGGTGATTGAGGGACCTGGGACAGCAGGTTTTGTTTGGATGACTGTTTTGGATTCAGCAAGGCTGAGGTGGTCGGGCGGCACGAGGAGAGGATAACTCTGCCCGGGGAGCAGTTCCTGCTGGCTGGGGCGGGCAGGGTGGGAGCACCCAAGGGTGCAGGCTCTCCCAAAAGGCTTTCCCTGGCTCTGTGCTTCCTGCAGGAGACAGAGGAGGGGGGCAAGACAGCATTGCTCAGACCACGTTTAAATGCAGTTTCTTCGAAGGCATTTTTCCTTAGTTCGGAGGTTACTGGAGCAAATCATGGATCCAGCCCACATAATCTGGTGCTTTGCAGAGCAGTAAACAGTCTGTGCTTGGAGAAGAGCGTGAGGAAGGTGTCTGTGTGTTGAACATGTGCAGTGGTGGTGATGCGGTCCTGCAGCAGAATCGTCCAGCAGTGATCCAAGCGCCTGGGTGTTGTGGTCCCTTGCTGCCCTTGGTCCTGCCCTGGATCCTCTGCAGCAGTTCGGAGGAGCTGCAGGCAGGAGCTGCGCCCTGGTATTTTGCTGTGCAGAGCTTAGGACATCTCTGGAGCTGTAGAATGAGAGGGTTGGGCAGGAGATCCCAGAAGGCTCCCTGACGAGTGTACAGTGATCAGACAGCCTGGTCAACAATCGCGTTGCTCCAAGTGCAGTATTTGCACAGGTCCCACTTGGCGGAGCCCCATCAGCTGCAACCAGTCTCCCACATCTGGGAGCAATGGAAATGACTGGTTTTAATTTTTATTTTTTAAAAATGTATAAAGATAGAAAATTTCCTCTAGCTGTAGGAAAACCACAGTTAAATCTACTGTGGAGTTGTCTTTAACTCATCCATAACTAGGGTAAGCATTTATATTGTTAAATGATGAAAGCATTTTACACTTTATTGGATTGTAGTAACTTCTTCAGCACTTCATTTCATGTGTGCAGGAAGGAGGGGTTTGGCTCGTTTCACAAATACTTCACAATGATTTGAAACTTACTTGTTCCTTTTTTCATCACAAATGAAAAATGGCCAAAGCTGTCGGGCCTGTAGCTTATTAGCCCTTCACACAAACACTTGTTTTGAGAGGGATGGGGAGCTGATGGAGGCATTGATACAGCCTGAAGCAGATACTGCTGCCCTTTGCTGTGAGAGGAGGAGTTATTATAAGGCTGGAGCCATATTTTTCTACCCAAAGTCTGGGTGTTCAGCAGGAGTCGTGACCACCCCGTCAGGGCTGGTGCAGCAGCAGCTGGTGCAGGGGGCTGGAGCCCCAGCAGGTCTTCAAAGAGCTGAGAAGTTGGGCACAGCCTTTCAGGGCTCCACAAAAAGCAGTTTGCTCGGCAGAACTGACTCCCTGCTCCCATCTGCTTTAAGGCTGTACCGCAGGGACAAAAATCTGGCCTCATTGCTTCCTCCCAGGGGATTTATCCTGGAACTTTGAAACCTAACCTCCTGCTCCATCCCTAAATTTAAATCCAGAGTTTCTGACTGAAGATAGAACCATATGTCAACGAAGCACTGGGGCACAGCCGTCCCCTGTATATTTATAATCCGCTGTTGCTTTGGGAGTTTGCTGTAGAAACAGGAGCCAGGAGAGGGCCCAGCTTGGCAAGAGGGGTTGTGTGGGATGTGCACTTGGGCTGCCAGAGTGCTGCCCTGCTAGGGGCATGTGAGGAGCCCCCCATGCTTGGCAAGTGAGCACTGGGAGGGGTGGAAGGATGCTTGGTGTCTAACCCAGAGGTCAGCTGAGGTAATCCAAAAGCACTGTGAGAGTGCCATGGTCATGTTTCCAGAAGCAGCCGTGGTCTTGGAGCCTTGCTACACAAAGGAAGTCACTTAAAACAAAATGCTCACCGGCCCAGCACAGCCTTCTGGAGACTGCAGGCCAGCTGCATCTTCCCTGGTGACCTTGGGGAGGGAGCAAGTGATCTAACAGATGGAGAAAATATATTCTTGTGATTAGTGGGTGATGGGCTCCTCCTAAAGCAGAGAAGGTCTGTTCTTTTAATTAATTAGCTGGTTAATATGTTTGTGCAATGGCGTGCCTAACTAATGTGCAGTTACTATGAATACACATACAAATGGTAGTAATGGGTGCAGATGGCCGTAATTACCCAGGTTGGTTTCTGCAGCAAGCACATGTGCAACACATCAAGTTGGCATAAAAACTGACATGTACTGGGTGATTTGCTTCCCTCTGCCCCTGCACGTGGAGGTGCTCGCGTGGCTCCGCGCACCCGGATTCCCCGGGCTCGCTGCTGGGCTGACCCACCAAGCTGAGGCAAGGCTTTAGATGTTGGTGTGTGCACAGGTGAAGACAGCTCTAGCTTAGGTTTCCTCTGCAGTGTCCTCCCCCGTGTGCTTTGGACTGTGTATTTTGCCTGCTGATGGTGCAGAAGCAGGGTTCCAGAGCTTCCGAGCTCTTCAGGTGCCATATGTGGTGCCTGGTTGGCCTCCCCAGGGCAGCTGGTTCTTGCTCTGACAGCCAGGCCCAGGAGTGGTGTGTGAGGGACTTGGGTGCCCCGCAGGAACATAAGAAATGTCTGACTAGGTCACCCCACGGGCCGACTCGCCCTGCAGGCTGCGTCTGACAGTGCTAGCAGAGGACACGTTCAGGAGCTGAGTGTGGCTGTGCCACCTTTCTGAAGCCTGTCACTTTGTACTCCCAAACACCCACAGCTTCTCCAGAGGGGATATCAGGGGTACATCTCTGCTCAGTCCTTCACAGACCTTTTGTCCGTGAATATTATCTAATCTCTTTTTAAACCTGCTGGATAAGGTCTGCCCCACAAAGTCTCATGGCAGCAAGCTCTGTAAGTTCATCTGCCACTGTATAAAATAGCACTTTTCTCTCTTTTAAACTAGCAAAGCCCTTGAACTTGCATGGCTATTCTTCACTTGGATGAATCCGTAAAAGGGCTTTTATTAATAAGCCTAACACTAAGGAGGAGTTGCATTTAGAACACAATTCAGGGTTTGGGGAAGTGATTGCATCTTCTTTTCTGTAAGGGCTGCCTGGAGTGAGGGGACAATATCAGATATCTGTAGTGCTGCAGCTTGAGAAGGGAAATTGAGCTGCTCAGAGTGACTTGAGGACCTGGAAGATCCTGGCTGGCAACAGCAGTGGGTGCTGCCAAAACCTCTTTTTGCATCCACGCTGAGTAGCGCTTACCGGAATTGGATGATGGACTCCCTTTGAGCCAAGTGACTAAGGAGCTGCTTATCCACGAGGCTGAGTCCTTGTTTAGGAAATGGCAAAGACAATTTAGGGGAAGCACGCATCAGAACTCATTTCTGAGATTTGCTGAGCGCTGCTCCAGGTATAAGCCCCGAGCACCATCTGCTCTGGGATTGCTCAGCACGGAGCAGAAGAAGCTGTAAGAGCTGCTGCCACTCCGTGCATCCTGGATCCAGAGCTGCTGGCTGCTGCCCTTCACCCCCACGGCATCTCTGCTCCAGCCATGGGTGGGTGGGTGTGTGTACCTGCCTCATGCTGCTCTGGGAGAATGAAAGACCTGTGGATAATTCATGTGTCTGCCCTCCTTTGTGGAGTGCCATTAATCTCTGCATCAGGAGGCCGCTGCTTTGTCTCCCAGCGTTAAACCTTGAAGGCTCGTGATGGCAGTTAAAAAGCTGGGGGTACAAAGGGAAGTTTAAAGAAGCCTTGTAAGAGGAATTCGTGTCAGGGAGTGAATAATCTGAAGGCTCTGTGCAGTGTAATGGAGAGCCCAGCTCAGGCTGATGACTCTAACGTAGTCAGTAGTGCAGAAAAGAACTGTAAGTACTTCCAAATCCTGTGGCCATCCTTTCTTTCTGCAGCAAAAACCATCTCTCTTGTGATCAGGGTTTTTTTCAGGCTTTTTTGTCTTTCTCTTAGCAGGTACGGGCCCTGTTAAATATTTACTTTTCAGCTAACATTTTCCCTCTCTGGTTCATCTGTTTTGGGACACTATTTCTCATTTTTTTGAAGCTCGTTTTGTTAGGCTGCTGGGTAAAGCCTTCCTTTTTCTGACAGCCTTTTTACTGGTTCTTTAAAGCTCTTCTTTGATGTGAGCTCAGAAACACAGATCTTACTCTTTTATCGCTTTCCCCTGTCAGTTTAAAACCAGTTATGAGTACCAGAAACTATTAAAAACAATCTAAGCTAACCTCTCAAGTGACAGATACTCAGGGCCTAGCTGTTCTTTTCAGGCGTGTGGATAGGGCAGACTTTAGTTTTGAGAGGCAGCGAGAAAGGATGCTGCTTGGTAAAGAAACATGATTGTGGAGGCTCAAAAAATTGTTTTGGAAAACTCATGTGGAGAAAGGCAGAGCACTGGGATGTCCTGGTGAGTTTAATATACCAAGAAACTCACTATCCACGCGGTCTTGCCTATCCTGATCTTCTGTTTTCTACGCTAATTTAACTGATCCTTTGTTGATAACTGAGTTACCTGAGTTCATTCCTTCTTCAGCAAGAAGGAATATTGGCCTGACACGTGGAGTGTGGAGCTGGAAAGGACAGCTGGGTCGTGACTTCAGTCCTCTAATACCTCCTGCAGCCTAATGCACTGAGTGAGGTCTGATGGAACTCCTCCATGTGTCCCCAGGCACGTGAGGCGCTGCAAAAGCCAATAATGAGGAGAAGTCAGGCAGAGCAAAAGCATCACTGGGGTGTCAGTGCACGTTAGAAAAGCAGCTGTAAAGAAGAACTCCCCAAGCTTTTTGTTGTTCTCTATGAGAGAGCAACTTCAGGCTTCTGTGAACAGCCCATCTCTGCCACCCCACGAGGCAGAAGACTCAGCTGGTACAAACTGAGTGATGTTTTATCACTCGTCTTGTGCAGTAATGGTGCTGCTCCTGTTTTCTTGCCAATAATACCTGGAGGCAGGTGTGTGCTGGCAGCCCCTCATCGTGCATACAAGTGGCATCCCCGGGGCTCCCCCGGTGCTCCCACCTGCTCCAGCCTTTGGCTCCTCACTGTCATCCACCCAGGAAACCTGTCAGGTCAGGACAGGCCATCTGCAGTGGAGCCTTGGTGCTGTGGGAATCAGGTGAGAGCAGGAGAATTGGGGAATTTCTGGGGTAAGTGAACCTCAGTAAAACAGCCATCTGTTTGCAGGCGTCTGTCCAGCAGAAGGGGCCGTGTCTGCCAGGTCCTGGTAATGAGAACTGGTAGAAATATCTTGGAGTGGAGCACAAGAGGGCCAAGCATGGCACTGGCAAAAAGAAACCAGCTGTTAAAACTGCTAGGAGAAAACCTGGATACCTCCTTAACAATTTTTCTGCAGCCAACTCTGACATGGTAGTGCAAAGCACTGGTGGGACACACAAAAGAAGGAAGCCACCATCACCTTCTGCTGACTAGGTGAAACGATTTAAAAATGCCTTACCTTCGCCTTTTTCAACACTGTCGTAATTGAAATTAAAAAAAATATTATTTTCCCAATATGTAACTATTCCCAAATAAATACGGTTTTTTATTTTTAGCTGATGGTGTACAATTACCTGGCGTTGCTCAGAGGTCCTTGATGTGCTGGGAAAGCTGCGTTTCTCTCGTTCACTGCTCAGAGGTGCCACTGTAGCTGTGAACAGCAGCAGCTGGGCTGAACTTGGCTGCTTCAGGGCTCTGACAGGCCAAAATAGTGTCTTTTAACTCTATCAGATTGAGTTTCCCAGATCCAGACTTTCAGTGAGTGGGGTTTGTAACTTTGCCCTCAGAAGATCTGCCAAGCTCTTTTGCTCTTGCCTTTTTGGTCTGAATTTTCTTATGGGCAATTTCCTCCTATTCCTTTTGCACAGCTGCCTGACAGTCCTCCAGACATCTGCAAAAGCTGGAGCGTTTGTTTGCAGCAGTGTCAGCTTTCGGGTTACCAAATCCCACAGAACCCTTCATCTTTTTTAACCAAAAGGGGGGATGCTTTGTAAGGCCTGTGTCATCCCCTGACGGAGATAACATTTTCTGGTGGTTTGCATGGTTCCTGTGGCCAGCTTCTGCAGAGCCCTTGGCACCCAGCACCTGGCAGGAGGAGCGGGGCTCTCCCAGCAGCATTGCTGGGTGAGGCTGCAGGGCTGGAGCTCTCCCCAGTGGCCCACGTTTCTCTCTCAGCTGTCGTTCTCAGCTGCTGGTGGACACGGACAGCTGCTGTTGTCTCAGCGTGGGTTGTGCTTTGTTTTGTTTTAATCTGTTCGCTTCTTTATGTGCCTGAATTAGAGTGTGCTCTTTGAAGATCTAACCACTTGTCTAGAGCCTTACGGGAGTACTTTTGGAAGCGTGTCCTTTGGCCTCCAAAAGTTTTTGATGCTAAGCTCACACCAGGTTGGGAAATGAGGTGTGTCTGCGTGGTTTTTCTCCCTCCTCCCTTGCATTTAGCTGAGCATCAGGATATCTGGCACTTGCTGCATCGGAGGCTTATCTATAATTCATAAAGCAGAGCTCTCCACCTTGTCCAGCGTGAGAGTTAACAACAGCACCTTTTAAAATGTGCTGCTGGGATGCAACCTGTCCTAGGTCCTAACCTCTGCTGAAGCTCTCAGGGCTTGTCTGTCGCCAGTGTAGCCTCTGCTTTCACTTTGTTCATGTAAACACCAGCCTCTTGCAAAGGAACCAGAAGTCAAGACAAATTGGAGCTGCTTCCTGCGTGTCCAGATCACAGGTTACAGGGCTTTCCAAAGCAGCCATCTGTCTGGGTTCCTCTCCTTTCAGCAGCATTTGATAAGGCCCCACGAGGGCTGCCCGTGGTGTGCAGGGACAGTCTGTAAAGACCTTTCATCAGGATTGACAAGGTGAAAATCGGACTTGTCACACACAGGGGTCAGGGTGCTGAGGTTTATTGAGCTTAGTCATGAGGAAAGGACATGCACTAGTGGCTCTGGGGCTAGAAATCCCTGCAACAGAAGTGCAGCCAGGGGTTTCTGACTTCCCTGGGCAGAGCACAGCCTTAGTCTTCATGCTGCTGTTACATCCTCCATCAGGCAGCAAGGCTCAGGCCAGGCAGGAGCCTCAGTGCTCACAACAAACGGGGGAAAGCAACTGGGCTGGAGCCTCAGGGCTCCTCAGTTGGCCAGGCAGCAGCTGCCGACACACAAAGGATTTTAAGAGTAGGATTTTCAAAGCCACCTGTGTTGATTGAACTGCTTCCATTAAAGCTTCTCTTAAAGCTAAACCACTGGGCTGGGAACAAGTGCTTTTGCAGTTCCAGTCCAACAGATACCAGTCCATTCACCTTGCAGCCCACTGGCCGGTGTCCTTCTCATCCACCGACACCCCCAAGTCCTTCTCCTCAGGACTGCTCTCAATCCATTCTCCTCCCAGCCTCCTCCAGGGAGGAGGCCCTGCAAAGGGAAGGAGTGTAAAATCCTGACCAAATGAAAGCTGCTCTTCACAAACCACCCTGCCGGGGAGAGTGCCCTGTCGCATGGAGAAGAGGCAGCCTGTGCCTTTGGGTCTGTGCTGTGGGAGGCTGAGAAACACCGACCAGGGGCTCCCAGCAGCAGAGACCTGGTTGTGATTAGGACTGAGCTCCCCCAGAGCAAGCTGTCTGTGGTTTGGGTGCGTGTGTGTATCCGGAGTGCATTTCCTCTGCCCTGCTCAGTGACAGGGGAAGAAAAGCTGTCCCAATTCGGTACACATGTCTACCAGTATGGCCCCCTGTTTGTCTCCCAGTATGGCCCCCATTTGATCAGCCTTTGTGGTTTGCAGCACTTGGCAGCTGCACTGCTGCTCTTCTCCTGGATGGGATGGAGCCATCGACAGGAATCTCTCTTGTCTTGGGAGAGCCACATCAGTGGTGATGATAGTACTGCGTTTCCTTCCTGCCCTGCTGGGCTCTGTAGAACACACTGACCCTGCTCTAGGGGCAGCAGGCTGAAAATTGGTTTGAAGCTGGGCTTCGTGCCACCTTCATGGTGCATCTCCAGAGCCAGACATCCATAATGGGAGGAGGAGAGCTGAAGAGAGGGGATAACCCATCAGGGCAAACATCTGTGTGGCTTGGCGGTCCAAGTGCAGATGTTTGAGGAAGAGAGAAGGACCAGGGTGAGAATACTGTGAGCATTTGCCCCAGGATGCTCTCCATGCCTTAAGAGGTCTGTGGCTTCAGGTATCTGAGGGTTTAACAGCCTTTTTGGACTTTCTCTTCGGGGCTGTGAAATGGAGAACATGTTGGGAGTTTCAAGCACCTTTTCTGTACTTCACCAGGATGGAGAAACACAGCACATGATTTTCTGCACAAATTCTCTCATCCTGTCACAGAGTAATGAGATGAAGGGGTCTGCCCATCTCAAATATCAGGTCCCATTTTGTCAAGCGGGGCGCAGGAAATAGCAGCGTGGTTTCTGCGCTCTTCTTCAATTTCAAGTCTCCTTGAATTTCATTCCCTCTGAGAGATAAATTTGTTGCAGAGAAGCTCGGCTTTCTGTGGGGTGGGTGCTGGCTGCCCACAGCCTGACGGGGCCAGGGCACTGCAATTACACCTGGCAGAAGCAATCCTCAGGCTCGGAGGAGTCTGTGTTCATGGCTTTTAAGGAACCTCATCATGTGCCTTCTCACTTAAATGGAAAGCGTTAAATGGCCTTCTGCAACCGAAAGGGGGAAATCAGGATTGTCTCCTCAGGGCACTTCCGACACATGCCGACTGCCTGACTTTTTTATAATTCACATTTCTTCCATTGAGGAAATAGTCTGTCTGGTACGCTGTCATTTTGCCCCATTGCCTGCAATTTCAATTTCTTCGTTCACTTTCTGCTTTTGAGACTCCAGTTTCTTGGAGTTATTCCTTGTGTAATGACTTCCGTTGCTAATTTACTTCTAAGTGATCCCTGGACAGCCACAACCATAAATGCATGTAGGTGGCTGGGCGATTTGTCAGGGCTCTGCTCTAGGAGATGCTTAGTTCCAGTACTTTTATGAACTATTTTAAATAGTTGTCATCTGTTTTATGCCTGCATTATAAAGCAATCCTGAAGTATTGCTTTTTTTTCAAGTCTAAACTTGTTGGTTTCTGTTAGCAGTCCCAGTTCTCTGGCCTGCCTAAAACATTCCCAACACAGGGATGTGCTGGGCTCCGAGAGCAGAGCTGGCCGTGCCCCGTGTGGTGCGAGCTGCCCGTGGCAGCACAGGGGCGTGTCCGTATGGGTCTGGGTGAGAAGCATCCCTCTCCCTTCCTCTCCTGCTTGTGGTGGCAGCCTGGTGGCTTGGCCTGGTAAGGATTTGCCCCTTGCAGGTGCTGGTTTCACTTTCTGGCCCTCAGCAGTCACCAGACACACGGAACTTTGAAAATCTGTCATCTTTATGCAGTTGAGTTGACTTGAAGTATTTCCTTGCTGGGGGTTTTGCATGGATCTGGGCTGCCTGTCTTTAATAGGTTAGCAAAGCACAACCAAACTCTTCTGGGAAATTATTTTACAATTAAGCGTTTAGGAGATGGGCGCCATCCAGAGCTAACAATTTTATCTGGAGACATTAATGCAATGTTTTGCGGACTTGTTAGGACCTCTGTTCCCACAGGTCATAAAAAATATCTGCAGTCTTCTCTCTAGATAGGATATTTATTTTCTCCTGTTTGTCCAGGTCCTAAAGCAGAGCAAAATGTGTTGCTGCTGAGCAGCAAGAAGGATGAACTGTTCATAGCTGGTAAAATGGGATCCCACCTCACTTAGCCAGGCAATTGCACCTGTGGAAGGAAGGAACTCATGCTGTTCTACTTTGAAAGCTACCATCATGAGTTAAATGATATTTTCCACTCTCTCACTGCCACTGCTGCTTTGCCATGTTGGAAGCTCAGCACGCTGGGGCATATGAATGTTTCATATATGCATATATATATATATATAAATATCTTCTCATCAACTTCTCCATCTGCGAAGCATATCCTAAGAGACTTCAGAACAGCCGCTCAAATAAAGTAACAGCACAGCATTTGCTGTCCTGTTTTGTGGTTGGGGAAATCAAGTTGCTGTGAAGTAGAATGATTTGCTTGAGGTTGCTTTGAGAACTCAGTATTCAGAATTACATTTCCTGTTTTCCTTGATTTTCTTTAATACGGTTTCACTCTTTACTGTATTTTAAGAGCGACACAGGATGGTCAGGGAACAGTGATTGATTCAGCCAGGCTAGAAACAAAATGAAACTATATTTGTTATATAGACAAAAATGCGATTCCTCTCTCTCTTCCTCTCCTTCTGCACTGCAGCTTTAGGCTTGCTTTTAAACTTGTTTTTCTGGGGCTGGCAGCATGGTTCTTGCCGGCCGTGTCACCCTACACCAGAGAGAAAAGGTTTGCTGACTGAATCCAGCTGTTCCCAGGCTGGCGACCCAGGAGACGCTGACCGGGCCAGAGGAGCCAAAATGTTAGGGGTGCAGTAAAGAGCCTGAATGGATAAAACCTGAGCTACAAACTAAAATGCCACAAGGTTAAAAACCAGACATCGTACTGTTATGGGGGTGTCAGTTCATGTTAATTGAGAACCAGCTCTTTCATGGTTTGGCATGAAATTAATTTTTTTAGTCCTTAGTACAGACCATGAATAGATACAACGACTTTATGCTGGCAAGAGCATCAGAATGTGGTTGTGTCTCTGGTGCCTTGGCATGGCTGGTGTGAGGACAGGCGGGGAGTCAGGCCAGCAGGTTGGAAGGGAAGTCTGCAGGCAAAGGGTTGCATTTGCCACTGACGCCGTATGGAGCAGGCACGCATTAGAGCCGTAGTCTGAAGCCTGGCTGCCAGCCTCCTGGAGACCTACTGCCTGAATGGAAAGCAAATGCTGTGTCTCTGCTCCTCCAGGAAAGGTGGCTTTGTGCAAGGTTTGCTGCTCTGTCTGCAGTGGGGCGTTGGGAACGCTGGTAAAAACTGCGTGTGCAGCCTGTGGAGAAAGGAGGGGGACAAAGGTCCTTGTCAGCCTCACATAATCCTCAGTTCAGTTACCCTCAAACTCCAGACAAAGAGATAATACACCACATTTTCCTAGAGCGTGAGAAAAGGGGATCTTATATCAACACAAATGCTCAATTTGTCATGTATCTTAATGGGATATCCCCTTCGGAGGAGCCCCGTCCTCGAGCTTGTTGCAGCTGTTGAACCAGCGTGTTATGAAATACCATTTTTTTTAAAACAAACAAACACAAAGCTGCGTGTTTCCGTGCATTCATATATTCGCTGTAATGCTTTTCAAATGGACCTCCAGGGCAGCACCTTGGTGGGAAAACATCTGCTTTTGCACATGGACCTGTAATGCTGTGAAATCCACAGCTTGGAAGGTCCTTCTGATAGTGGGGGAAGCTCTAAAGCCCAGATGAGTCAATTGTTGGGTGTTGCAGGGGAATGACTCGTGTGTAAATTGAAGCAGTGATATAAGAGCTAATAGATTTTTAAGGCCAGAAAGATTGTCTCCATCTCAGACTGTGGACTGTGTCCCTTTCGAGAGCTAAAAAGATTTAAAGTGGGCTGTGAACTTTTATTAATAACCTCATAAGGTGGTTCGTTTAAAAAAAAAAACCAAGAAATAACCCTTGCCAATTATAGTGAAAGAAAAGATAAAAATAAAAATCAATAAAGTGAAGTGGTTGCATACACCTTTTCTTTCTTACTCAAGTGCTGATTGTGAAATTTTACCCATTGTTTCAGCCTGCAGTGGGTTTTATGAAGACAGGTGAGCCATGAAGCAAATCGAGTTTTCAGAAAGTCTGATAAACTCTGCCTTTTTTAATCACCTTGCGTGGCTCTGGGTGTAAAATTTACACAGAATACAGTTTGTAGGTTCGGGGACTAAGTAATCATTTTTCCAGAGCTGTGGAGCAAGCCCAAGAGAGCTGTTAGACATCCTAAAATAAATAAATATTGAGCCCAAGGGAGAGATGAGCATGTAATTACATGAGGTCTGGCTTTCGTGCCCTCCCAGAAAGTTAATTTAAACTTTGGTTAGCTGAAAGCTCTCTGCAAGAGGCAGCACCAGAAGTGGTGAATTTGCTTGGTGAGGCATTTTGATCTGTCTGCTTTCTGACTGAAATCCTTGCAGATGAGGAGGCAGCGTGCTTTGGAGGGGAGGCATTGTGGGGTTCGACCAACGGGTGGGACCACGAACGACAGGAAAGAGAAGGAGAATAAAAGGCTGGTTCTTCAAGGCCTTCAACAACTTGAACATTTCTGTTTGCAGTTTGCACAGCAATGTTTGGTTGTTCGGTGTTTTGCTTGTTTTCTTTTGGTGCTGATTTACATCCTCGTGCTTGGGAAAAGATGAACGCGGGGTAGCTGGGGAGAGTCAGGCTTCAAACATGGTCAGTTGCACAAAGACAAGTCAGTGGCGTGATACAAGTGTTGAGGATAGAAACAAAACAAAGCAAAACGTACTTACTACAGATGAATTGTGGGTCAGGTCCTGGGAGATGTGTTTTACCCAGTTACATCACCGTGAGCTCTCTTACCTTGGGAATCCCACGTGCTTCAGTGAGGTTGCCCTTATCTCAAATTCAGTAGCACACAGGGAGGTTATAAAACCCACTCTGTGTTTATTTTCAGTCTCTTTGTTTTTAAAGATCTGTTTTTAGATGTATTTGGCAATGTACAAACTGATTCCTCGTAAATCTTATCAAAGTCTTCTGACTGCAGAAGTCAACCCAGAGCCGAAAATATGAGTAGAGAATTCAGTGTTTACTTTTTTTTCTCTTTTCTAGCTGTTTTAAATCCCTCTGCCTTTGCAGTACCCGAGGATGATCCAGGCACACACAGGAGCCTGGTTGTGTTCTTTGGTCACTCCCTCGGCTTCTGTTCAGCCTTCCAATCTTTCCATATTTTGTCTACTTGAGGCAAGTAGCAGCTGTAGCTTTAGCCCAGCGTGGAGGAGGAGGTGGCAGTTTCTGTATATTGGATGTATAAATACTTGAGATCACTTCCCTAAACATTACAGCAAGCTCTGAGTAGCTGGTGTCGTGACTCATTGCTGGCTGTAGCTTTTGATGCCGTGCCCAGGTCTCCCAATCACACAGCACAGCAGAGCTTGGCTGCTGCAGGAACAGCTCAGGAGCGGCGTCCTTGGGGCAGGGAGCACCTCTGGCACGGCTGCAGTGGGGTTTGGGGTTCTACTGGAATTCCTGTCGTTACAGGAATAACAATAAACCAGATCGTTCTGGGCAGCGCTCCCTCTGCTCCCGGTCTAGGAGGGGTCACACGCAGCACGCCCAGCCGAGGGCTGCGAGCTGGGGTGGCTGGAGGAAGGACGGGGTGTCCCCCCACGCCACCAGGAACAGCCTGGTGCTGTGGCTTAGGCAAGCTGCAGCAGTTCTTGTGATGTTTCAGTGCAGTGGGTAAGCATCGGGTCATCCTTCAAATGCACCACATACAGCCGTGTGCAGATGGAGCTTCACCAGGCCGGTGTTACTTTGTTCCTCATGCTAATCCCGTTTATCTTCTGGACAACAGAGCCTTGCAGTCCTACACAGCCTTTGGAATCCCAGCTTCCGGGAATGTTGCACGAGGTTTGCCCGTTATTTTCTGCTTTAAGCTGCTCAGGTTTGGCGATTTTCCAGAGGTGTTCTGGTAATTTTGGATGTGAATGTTCTGTACCGACAAAAGAGAAAAGGACAGCGAATCTGCCTTTCTCTTTCAGCTACTGAAGAGTGTGGCAACAGTCCAGTACCTCAGCAATGATACTCAGAGGAGGATGTTATTTTTACCTTTTTGCATTTGCAGAATTGCCTTGGCTTTTGGAGGAGGTAGCTAAGTCATCGTAAGGACCTCAGATCCAAAGTGTACTTCTTGTACTCTCTCCTTTGTCCTGGACCATTTTTGGGTTATTGCTCATGAGGTTTCTTTTAGTCTTTAGGTCTCTTTTTAGTGCCTTTGATTGCTAATGAAACTACATTAACACCAACTGTAGCAGGTTTTAACCTTAGGCTTGAACTCATCCTAAATCACAGCAAAATATAAAGAAAAACTTGGTAAAACCCCCGTATCTCAACAGGACTATGCAAAAGAAGCTGTGGGAAATCGTTTATTTTGCATTTTTATAGTGCAGTAAATCACTAGAAGTTGCCCTGAACTGAAGACAAAATCAGAGGAGATGTTTGTGCTGTAAAGATACTTCTGTTTGGTGCAGCTGCTCACTTGTTGCTCTTGAAGGTGACCTGTGACCTTGGAGAAGCAGCCCCACAAACGCACGTGGTTCCACACTGTCATCCCCCAGGTTTCAGCCACAGAACCTTGGGTGGCATTTTGGCACCTAAGCAAACCCTGGTCTCAGAGCATTAACTATTAAGTGAGCTCTTCTACTCTGTATGTGAACGCTCAGGGCTGGAGAAGCTGAAAAGTGAGTGTTTTTCTACACAGATGCTCCTGGCCCTGGCTGGTGTGTGGCTGTTAAAGCCTGGCCTGAATCTGCAGATTTTTAAGGCATTAATCCTGTAGCCTCGTGATGCTCTCGGATCTTCCTTGTTTTTCTACGTGGGGATTTTGAAAGAGGTCTTAGGCTGTGTGTAAGGCTTTGCTAGTGCCTCCTTCACCTGAAAAACAGCATCAAGTTAAATTCAGGGTGACTCTGCTGAGTTGCATAAAACCTCCCTTTTAAAATGCACTTCTTCTAGGAGGCACTGAACTTTAAAGCACAGTACACAGACACAGATACAAAGTATGAGGGGTTATAAGTCTGGACATAATCACTGTACATAACTGTGTAGAAATAAGGGCAGCTCAAAATGTGTTCTTCCGTGGTATGTACTGTTTGTGACTGTTCAGTATTGTTTCTGCTTCAGTTACAGTGAAATCTCTCTAGGGAAGAGACAGTGTCTTCTGCTTTTCCACTGCAGGAAGCACACCACTGTGGTCTATAAATAATAATGGTTTACGTTGCGTTTGCCTTTCACCTTTCCACTCCCTTGCAAATAAATAACTGTACTGCTGGCTTTGCAGTATTCTTTATATTAAGCACAGGGAAAAGCAGCATTATTTAGAGAAAGGTAAATTGCAGCATAAGGGCGTAATATATTTGGTGTGGAAGACCACTACAGTTGTTCCTGTTTCTGGTTTCTAATGAAGGCAGACTAGATTTACAGCTAGTGATTGATGGTTAATAGAAAACTATTGCAGAAATCCTGTGGTTAAAGTGTTCGATTTGCATAGATCTCTCTGGACACTTTTCAGGTTTTCACTTTAGAAGGCAGTATCCCCTCCCTATAATTTTATTTTTCCTGGCATCCCTCATTAGGACATAACAAGGTGCTTTGCAGCAGGTGTCACTCATCAAGCTCACGACCAGTATGAAACTGTGCAGCAAACACAGGGCTTTGGCTCCAGGGGCTGCTGGTGGCTGCAGCAGGGTGCTGGTATGGGTATGGACATCCCTCTTTGCCTGCTCTCATGGGCCCCCTTGTTACCATCATCTTCACAGCCACCTACGGCAAAGTCACTCCCCTGTGGGGGAGAGGCCCTGGCTCTGCATGAGGATTCCCCCTGCGCTTCACGGAGCTTTATGGGCTACTGCTTATAGGGGAGTTCCAAGCCTGTAGGGCCTTCGTGTCAAACAGCTGGGATGAGCATGAAAGCAAAAGGCTGAATGATGAGCTTGTGTTTCCAGGCTTCTCCAGGGGTCTGGGGAGTTGAAGAGGGCTGGTAAGTGATATATCTGCCCCTTCCACATACACATGTTGAGCTTGGGAGATTTTTAGAGTTTGACCAAATGATGATATATGATATGATATGATATGATATGATATGATACATGATATGCCCTGCATGGGCAATACTTGAAATACTGAGAAAGTATTAGCTCATGTGGTTTTGCAGTAATGCTGGAGATGGGTGGCCAAAATATCCTTTTCCACATGGAGTTTCTGCCTTATCAGAGAAGGTAAAACTGCAGGCAGTCGGAGTGGGACTTTGGAAAGCTGATCTGGAGCTCATGGGACTTAAAGCAGTTCCTGCAAAATGGCAGACACTGCACAGAAAGGCATTGCAAAGCCAGCTTCAGGTATTTTACACAGGCCAGCCTGTGCTGGTTCTTGCTCTCCAGGTTCTGGTCTGTCTCCATCACTTATGTAAGGAGATTAGCCTCCTAAGAGAGCCAGGATAAATATTTATGCAAGTAAGGGCGCTGTCTCTTCATCCTGTATTTAATGTGCAGTGCTTTCACTTGGACTTACTCTCTTACCTGTGAGAATGAGGAGTAACATGGAAATCTCTTCTCATTAGGTTCCCATGTATGCTGTGTAACGTGGCTTGCACAGTAATTTAAATGTAAGTGTAAATTTGGACTCCCAGGCATACTGGCTTTTGAAATCCTAAAAATTGCTGCATTTCTACCCACACGGAGCAATCTAAACCCCCTTGGTTTGGAGAAGACTCCTTGAGGTGTTTATCCAGGGGCTCTGTGGAGCAGCATAGAAAAAGTTTCCTTGTTAATTACCTGCAGTCTGACCTCTAAAGACCCTTATTCCATCTTCCAGAAAGTAACTTATGCACTGTGATAGAGAAATGCAGCTTCAACATCCAGTCCCAGATTGCTGAGGCTGCACGGGGGACTCCTTTTGCAGAGTCCTCTGAGGTGGCTTGAGCCACTGAGCAGACTTGGAGTTAAACAGACTGTCTTGTTTCAAAACATCAGTCCAAATGAACTCTTTCTTTTCACCCAAGAGCAATCTCTCCTCACTGGCTGGATGTTATATCCGCTAGCCTTCGTGGCAGCTACGCAAAGCAGGAGAGAGGGATTTCACTTTGAATTCTTGGAACAAATGTTGGGAATTAGCGCTTGCAGCTCATAAATAAAATAGTTTTATTTTACATGCAACTTTATTCATTGGATCAAATGTCTGAAAAACATGTGTAAAAGGTAACTGGTGGCACATACCCAGCTTTCTGGGGGAAATTTCCATTGAGATGAATGACCACATAAAAATCACAGAGGAGGAAAGAAACCAAGAGAGCTAAGAAGTGACGGGAGAGAGGTTTTTCGAAGAAAGTTTGGAAGCAGTTGGAGGATTGACGTGGCTGACAGATAAGAGGGCTGTTCCAGACAGCAGAGGTAGGCGATGGGGGATGCAGTGTTATGAATAATGTTAAAATAATCTGAAGGGACAGCACAGGGAGTGGTGAGAGCTGAACTGGGAGAGGAAGAGACGTGCTTTGCATTGAAAACAGTGACCCAACTTCCACTGAGCAAACGGGAGCTTCCTGCCTGTGCCCAGAAGCCGATTTGTCAGCTACCACTGACGGCAGAGCAGTAGGGGAGAAAATACTGCGAAACACAGAATTTTGCTCTGATACTCTTTTCTGCATTGCTGAAGCTGTGTGATGTGGATGGAGGAGAGCTGGTGGCCTTCCAAAGGGCACCTCTGTTTCAGGGTAGTCCCACTGCTGGTCATTAGCTGGCTGTGATGGAAGCACACACAGAGTAATACCAGAGATCAAATTCAGATCTGTCAGGGAGGATAAAACAAACCACTTCCCTCTCTCTTCCATCCGTGAGTTGGGCAGCAATGAATAAAACACCCCGGGTGTCAGGCACAAACCGAGCAAGCTGTGGTGGTTTCTTTTTTTCCTTTCCCTTATGCATGGCTAACTCCCAATTTCAAGTATCAAAATGCAGTTTCTAATGCATAGCATGGTATTTTCTTGCTGCTATAAAACTTGGAGTGAACTATTAAAGTGCAGCAGCTGCAGCATTTCATCCCTGAGCAGCCCGCACCTCAGTGCTGGGTGAAGTGACCTGGAAAGAGAATGTGTACTTTATCTTGTTAAATTCATAAAACACCGAGATGTTTTTGGAGAGCCAAAGTGCTACGGAAGTGCAAGATCTGATTATTTTGGGAAGGATGCTGTGGCAAGTGATCCTGATGTATATTAGCTCACAGGAGGGCAAAGAAGACTTCTTAAGGGAAAGGAGTCTGTGCAGGAGACCTTGGCGTTAGCACTGTGGGCAAAGGTCCTGCTGTAAAACACCCGAGAGCCTGAGCTGATGATGCTGCTAAACGAAGTGCTAACTCTTGGCTGGTGCAGGTGCACAGCTGCTCCTGGAAAACCAGCTTGCTCCCTTGCAGAAGAACAACAGCACTTCATTTAGTCTTTTCCCCTTCTGAAACTCTCTGCTCCATCCAATGCCGAGACGAAATGGGGTGGCCTGTAGGTAAATGTGCAGTGTGTTTATTACTTTTGTGTAGCTCTTCCTCTTCTCCCTTCCTGGTTGTTTGCAGCTGGATGTGACACGTGAGTGAAATCTGCCTTAGCAGACTGCAGCACCCTGTGTTCTGCTGGGTTTGCCAGGCTGGCTTTAGCTGTGTTTGTGCCTGTGTGATAATGCAGTGGGGTGGCAGGTTTTTTTCCTGAAATCAGGTTTTAGAGACTCTGTCTCCTCAGTTACACCATTTTATTCACTTCAGCACTGGATTTTTTTTTTTAATTAGGCCTTCCATTATGCAGAAAATATTTTGGTTTTAAAGGTGTTGTCTAACTGGCAGGAACAGAATGGCATCACCAGCTCGGAGAGGGGAAGAGAAACGTTTTTCGCCTCAATGAGTTGCACCTAGGAGCTTCTCAGAAAATTGCACTAATTTCCTTCTAACACCCAAAGCAGTGCACTTTATGCTGACACATAGCTTGAAATGGAAGTGAACAGTACCAGATGTTGGCTTGTATTATTATTAATTGTTTGTATGACAGCAGCACTTGGTTCAAAGTGGGTGGTGCTGCGTGAGGCTCTCCCACAGCGAAGGAGGCACCTGGGACCTCACCTGCTGAGTAGAAGAGGGGGTGAGGATGACAAGGGACACAGAAATCTCAAGATGTGGCTTGCCCCAGGTCATCAGCAGGACTGGGGATCGAAATCAGTTCTCACGAAACTCGACAGAAACAGTAGGTAGGTGATAGCAGTTTTGTCACTTAATCCCGGTGTAGTGCACTGGTTTATAGGTTTATAAGGTGACCAATCAGTTTGATCCTCTTTAAAGGTTCAATATCTTTAATCTCAGTGTCTGTGAGTTTATGAGGAAAGCTGGAAATGGAACAGGAAAGCGACAGTCACTTGAATTTGTCCTAATCCCACAGGTTACAGTAAATCAGTGGTGGAAGCATATTGCCTATCACGGTGCCATGCATGACTGATCAGCTCTGTCCTTCAAATGCTATTAACTTCAGGCTGGTTAATCTATATTCCTGTATGTTGAACACAAAGCAGTGCTGGCTGAGGGATTAGGGGGGAATTAAGTATTTGTTCTCTAATCCCGAATGTTTATAAATCAGTATTAATTACTTAAGGTGCTTTTAGAGAGTTTACGTCCAGGTTCTTCTAATAATTTCATGATCCATCTGGCTAATAAAAATACTTAATTGCAAGAGAAGAAATAAAATCTGTGGCTGCGAAGTGTAAGCATGCAGATCCTTTGCTTAATGGGGACTAATTGCTGTTATAATGGATTCTGATAAATTAAAATTAATAGTGGGGGTAGCCACATCCCACATCACCATCTGTAAACGTGCTGCAGAGATTGGGCCCAGTCCTGGGAGACAGAAAAAAGCTGAACCCAGGCCAGCAGAGCCCTTCTCGTTCCTAAGACTAAATGTATGCCTTTGGTGCTTTAAAGGGCACGTGGGGATTTTGGGGGTGGCATTTTGGGGCTGGGGTGTGTGAGAGACTGAGAAGATTGATGTCTCGAGACGCCTGGAGGTGTGGGGAGGGGGCAGGTTTGGTTCTCTGGGGGGAAGGGGAGTTGGGTGATGAGCCCAGGAACAGCGATGGGAACGGAGCATCCTGCAGGGTTTGTCTGGCAGTGGCACCCCAGGCACTGTGCTGTGGTGCAGCAGTGCCGAGGAATGGGGTGTGTGGGGAGACAAAGGCACACGTTGCCTTCAAAGGATCATCTTTCCACTGATAAGGACAATGGTCTCAAAGCAAAGAAAAGGGGGTTTGACTGGAGCAGGAAATCTTGCACTAGGCATTAGCAGGGCTATTGATTGCCCTAGATTCAGCATTTAATCCTTCCTTTAATCACAAATCAATTCCACTGTGTCTTTGAGGTTTTTAAACTTCTCATCCAGATGCTTCAGGCTTCAGAAGAGCAATGTGTCCCGTGCAGGGCTTTGGGGACCCACAGCCCACCAACACCCTGACATTGCTGCCACTTTGGGGCAGCCAGAAAAGAGATATTTGGGCCAAGTGAATCTCCCAGGCCCTGCTACGTTTATATCTTTATCTTGGAAGGAAGGAGGCCTTTCTAATACTGTGTTTCCGAGAGTCCTTAATCAACTTGGAATTTTGCTGGAAAATGAGTTTGTTTTTCCTTCCTTTGATCACAGAATAGATTGTCTGACAGGGGTTACACTCCGTCTGCCTAACACTCAATTTTCTGTATTGGCATCATGGACTCATTTAGGCTGGAAAAGACCTCTAAAATCATCGAGTCCAGCCACTAACCCAGCATTGCCAAGCCCTCCCATAAACCCCATCCCTAAGCAGCACATCCCTTGCATTTAGCCCCAAAACTCAGCTTTTTGGGCCTGCTGAGAAACAAAAAGACTGGAAAATATCATGGATATGTGTGAAATGAACCTGGCATCCCACCACGGTTCCATCAGCCCCCTGTTTGATGCTGCCCCTGGCATTGAGACACCTCCTTTGTCATTTACAGGGCAGGGGTGTGGTTGAGCCTGGGTCCCTGTGCTGCACATCTGCCACCAGCAGAACACCCGCAGGTTTTTAGGGTGCAGTGCCTCAGCCTGCTGATGGCTGGCTTTTAGGATCCTGCTGCCAGTGGGTTGCTTGGCTAGCAGTCATTGCTCACACCACCTGAAATGGAAGGGACTTGGTTGTGCATGTGTCACAGAAGTGCTTTTCAACAGCTAAATAATAATCTCTACACGAAAGAGAAAACAAAAGGGTCTGAGTGAGGAAAGAATTTGAAAGCTTTGGTGCTCCTTGTTCTTAATTAAATGTGTTTTGTCGTAATGTTTTGGGGTATAAATTTGACTGGAACAGCATTACCCAAAGAAAGAACTGACGCTCAAGGCTTCTGAATTGAATGCCCTTTTTTTTTTTTTAGATTATTTTTCAATTATAGCTAAATTTTTCTCTTGAACTGTTGGAGTTGCTCAGTCGGACAGTTGGATTGGTGGCCAAAGCCCCAGGTCTTGCAGCAGTGCCTTACATGTTAACACAACTCTTGGGGGTGTCCCTGCCTTCCATCCCTAGTGCTTTGCGTGATCATCCTACTGCCAATCTCATCTGAGGCCTCCTTCAGGCCCCCTTCCATTTATTAGTTTCTCACCAGGAGTTTTTAACCACTCTCTTCCACGATTGTGAAATGTATCAGCCTACCTGCAGAAAGAGGCAGGGGGGAGAGGGAATGTGATGACTGTGGGTGTTAAGAAGTGCTGTTTGGTTGGGTTTTTATTGCCCTGGCTGGCAGTAGCACATGACTCCCAAGCGGGGTGGCCACTGCTGACTTAGAGTTGCCCCATTGTAGTAAAACTCCAAAAATTTCACCCTGCTTCGTGCCATTGTGTTCATGTTTATGCCACATCTATTTGGT
Organism: Cnemophilus loriae; assembly: GCA_013397755.1. Classification (NCBI taxonomy): domain Eukaryota; kingdom Metazoa; phylum Chordata; class Aves; order Passeriformes; family Corvidae; genus Cnemophilus; species Cnemophilus loriae. Next base: position 335,577 of record VZTF01006514.1, on the reverse strand, counting down.
GAATAATTTGTCACCTGCTTTTAAAATCTCCCTCTAGTCTCTGCCACCACAAGTAGCAGGCATCCTGTTTATTGGGCAAACAGGAGCGTTCCTAGTAAAATTATACTGGAGATAACACGTCAGGGGAAGGAGAATTATAGGTGGGTTTGGGGGACTTTTCCAGGTGGTTTTTTTTTTAGCTGGTGGCGCAGCTGGAATTTGGACTGCTGTCCTTCAGTCATAAAGCAAGATCTTAGCTGATGGTCCACGTTGCCTGAGAATCAAAGGCCTGACTTGGACTGTAGCGTTACTTTTGGTTTACTTCTTTTCTGGTGTAGTTTTAAAGAAGATTATCATCTCTGTCTTGTATCAGGCTATGAAATAACCTTTAAATGTCAGTCTTGACATCACTGAACATGTCCCAGGGTTTTCTCATTTTCCACTTTCCTGACAGCTGTGCCTGGACTTGCCATATCACAGTGGCTGGCACAGGGGACACCTCGCTCTAGCACATCCAAGTTGGGAATGAGTGTTTTTGGACATGAGGAGGTTGTATCGTACTTGGCAATGGGACTTTTTTCCTATTTTGTTGGGGTTTTTATATCCAGCAAATGTTTGTTGGTTTTTGTGTTGTTTTTTTTTACCTATTAATGTCCCCACTAGCTGTTGCTGACTCAAGCCCTGAAGCCCTGAGGTGATTCTTTCAGTACCTAACCCTGAGTCAAGTTCAACAGGATTTGGTCATGGCCGTAGTGAGTTTGATACTGTCTAATCCCAAATGTTCCTGCCAGCACAGTCACCTCACCAGGGTAATTTTAAGAAATACCAAATTGACCCTAAATATTCTCAGGTTAAGTCAAGGCTTTACATTCAATAATGGTTTGTGCTTTTCCTCCTGAGCTCCCTCCAGTATTGTTTTGATATTGGACAGGTTGCTGGAGGAGAAGGTGGGCTCTGAGGATAGGCTATTCCTGACACAAAAATAAACACACAAGATGGAGAAAAGAAACCGTCTTTAGCAATTAACCAAAGAAAGAATGTGAAGGGTGATGAGTGATGGAAGGTATGAAAGGCTGGTTTTCGGCTGCTGAATTACTCTGCTGGCATGTGGTACCCTGAGAGAAGCAATGTGATACACGAAAATAAAAACATTGACTATCTGAGCTGGAGACTTCACTTGTGAAGCAGAAAGCTAAGGGCGCCAAATCCTATTAAATTTTAATGAGATTTTAGATACAGCTCCTCGTGTGTCACTGCTTGAAAAACAGCTCTTGAGAGTGATAACAGCAGAGAGCCTGTGGGTTGACACCTGCAGCCCAGCATGTGGCCCTCAGAGCTGAAATATCGGCCGCTCTGGAAGTCGCTTTGGTCGAGAGTGGTGGGAAGCAATTCCTTTGGCCGAGCCATCAAAGGTGCTCTGCAGTTGCTTTTGCTGCCTGTGAGCTTTGAGAGGGCACGTGGGGCTTTCTCCATGAGCAGGGGAGGACTGGCAGAGCTGCTGCCCGTCCCCAGCCACCGCTGCCTGCCAGCCCTCTGTTCCCCAGCTGCCCTGGAGCAGGAGGTGTGGAATCCTAATGGTACGTGAAGAGAGGAGTGAAACTTTGGGGTTTGTTTTACCGCTGTAATCATAGCTCAGCCAGCAGGTGATAGTTCAGGTTTTGTTCTTGTTTATGGGGGGTGGAGAGGTGTGACGGTGCGTACCTCCTTTCCCTTTTTGGGCATGTTTTCTTAACTATTTTTGTATATTGCTATTTTTTGTATATTTATTTTTGTATATGTATTTTTGTATATTTATTTTTTGTATGGTGCTATTTTTGTACCAGGCCCATCCTTTTTTTCTGGTGGTTGCAGGAAGTGAAGTGTTCCTTCAGTCTTCAGGTATAACAAGTAGCATAAGAACAACAACATCATTCAAGTGGATGAGATTTGTGAAAACACCTCTATTTTTAATAAGTTTTGCAAGCAGGCTTTCATGAGGACTGAGAGGAAGGAGAAGGGGGATGAGAAAGCTAAACTATCTCAAAATATGACTTTAAAATCTTTAAAGTACCAAAACTTATTAATTCCTTCAGCATGTATTAGAACAATATTAATCCTGATGAACCGAATTGGTATTAGTGCAGATGTCATAATCACTTCTACAGGCATTCAGCTGTAATTTAGCATCAATTAACTAGACCATTATTTTACAGTGTTATTTTAATACATTAAATTTCCCAGTGTGTCCTCAGGCAGTTGCTGGAGCTGCTGTTAGCTTCTCTTATCACTCTCCATTCTTCTTTCTAGCTGTTGCTCCCGCTGTCTGTGCTTCCTGCAGCCACAGGACTCCTCAAGGTGCTTGGCAGTGCAGTCCCACCTTCTGCTTAACCTAATTTAGCTGCAGGAAGCTGCTGCAAGGGGCAGTCCTGCCTTTTTCCACACCCCCTCCTGATACTCTTTTTTTTCCATCTAACACGTCCAGAGGTAGGATTTTGAAACTTAGCGATTTTTTTGTCGATTTTGTGACCATGAACAACACATCCTCTGAGCCACGCAGCTGCTGCTCCGTGCAGTGCCGAGCTCCTGGTTGTGTAGGCAGTGCCCAGGAATGTGGCATTTTGTTCCTGTCCCTGCTTGGAGCTGTGTGGAGATGCTGGTTTGGATGCTGGCAGAGCCCTGCCGTAAGGGACTGCGTGGCCTTGTCACAGTGCTGTGACAAAACAGCTGCTGGTTCAGGAGCTGCCAGGGGAATGCCTGTGACAGACATGGTGATTGCTCATTTTATCTCCCCGTTCTTGGGGAATGCCCTGAAAACAGCTTCTGCCTCCAAAGAGTGACTCTTACGATGTAGATGGAAAATGGCCAGCACAGCAAAGCATTTCTATGCATGTCTACAGCACAAATTAATACGAAGAATCTGATGCTGGAGAGTGGAGCAACCTTTTCCCCCATATAATGTGTAGGGACTAACCTGCAGTCAGTCACTGCCGTGAAGTAGAACTAGTCCAGTGTTTTTCATGGAGTAGTTTGGGAAGTGTTGGTGGGTGTTTTCATCTCAATGAACAGTAGCTGCTGCCTTGCTCTTCCCCCTGGTAAGGGCTGATGCGTAGGGCAGCAGGGCCGGGCTGTGCTGCAGAGGGCCCTTCAGGCCCCTGCCCTGGCCTTGGATCCATCCTCACGGGGCTCGGGATGCTTCCCAAGGAGCCTGATGAACAAGCTGCCACTGCCCTGGCAGCTCCCACCCAGCCAGGGAGCTGTATTCCAGCTCACACGCAGCAGCGTGTCAGGACAGGCCAAATTCCCATTTGTAAAGAGCGCTGTTAACAAATGCTTTCTTTAACCCCTGCCTGCAGTTTGCTATTCTCATTTACCCCCTCTGGAAGACAAATCTGTGTGTCCTCTGCAGATGACCTTTAGGATATGCATTAGTGCCTGCAGAAGGCAGGGAAATGGCTCTGTGGAAGCAGCAGCCTTTGAGTGTGGCCCTCACCCATGGGGACAGACCTCTCTCTGTCTCGCTTGTCTGTAGCAGTGTTTCTGGTTGCATCGTTCTGTCGTGATACAGACGCAAATATTTTGGACTTCAGAGTTTTGTGGTCTCTTTTCCCCCAGCTTTATGGTCTTTGCAGTATTTGTGCTCTGTCTGAGTGTGCCAGCCAAAGGCCACAAGCAGGGCTAGGCTGGTTGGGGAGGTAATAACTCCTGTTAAAGCCAGCAGGTAAATTGAGACAATCTAGCCTTTTCCTTGGATAGAAAGCAGGAGCTCCTCACCTGCTCCTCACCTCCTCGCCCTCAGTGTTACTACATTAAGCAGTTTTTCTGCGGACCAACGGAGGCTTGAGTGTGATCAGAGCATGGCAAATCGGCAAATGCAAAATTTCTGAAGCAATTGGCAAATCGCTGTCAAAACCTCCTCAATTCAGCAGAACCACCAAAGTCACTGAATTCATACAGCTCCTGTACTGCAGTGTATTTTTGGTTTTGTTCAAGATGCTTTTGGGAGATTGGTGTGGATTCAAGCAAACAACTGAAGAGCTCTGAAGCCACTTGTAGAGCATGGAAATACCCATTTACTAATGGGAGAACATTTACCACCAAACATCCACATCATCTTACTCCTTTCAGTAATAAATCTCACGGGAGAGCAGTCAAACAGATCTGTAAATGAAAATTTATAACTCCACTGAGTCTCTGATTTTTTAATTGCAGTGAAGATGATGGGGTTTATGTCACAATTGGATTTTCCCCACACACTTCCCCAGTTCTCTCCTTCATCCCAGATACACAGGTACTAATTGTGGGTCTCCCTCCTCCTTTTCATGTTCCACAAGCACTTTTCTCTTAAACTAGACCAGAGTAAGTAGCATTCTTAATTTGTACTTAGCTTAATTTATGGCTTCGGTTTTAGACTTTAAGGAAGACCTGTGACCATGAAGTTGATAATTTTCCATCAGTCTGATAAAGATACCTCTCCCTACGGTGTATTCCTGCATTTAGTTATGTTTCACTTAGGGCCAGTGTTATGATTTTTATATGACATATTTTTTCCCTTTTAAGCAATCAGAACCCTTTAAAGTGTTTTTCAAGTCTTCTTTAACAAAGCAGATGATTGGTATGTGCTGATGATTTTGTTCTGTTTTCCCCATCTGTCCCTGTCGGACAACGTCGGTTCTGTTGGACGCTGTTTAACCTCAGGGCTGTTCATCAGGCTGAGACTTTGATTTGCCATCTGGCCTCTGCGTTTGACTGTGCTTTCTGCACAGTGATGTGGCCTGAGATGCCTCAGAAATGATGGCCTTTTGTGTTGTCTTGCATGGGTATCTAACCAGTCATTAACTAATTAAACCCTCGTGACGAGCGCAATGGGTTTTGTTTATGCGCTTCTCCGTGGCTTTCATACAAGCGTCCGTGATGCGTTTGCTGAAGTATTTTAGGGTTTTTTCGCAGCCCAGCAGTGTGTCCTGTCAGTGGTGTCATCCCTCCATCTCCCTGCCTCTGGGCTTCCTCCTCTTGGGCTTGTGTAGCCAGAGAGGGGCTGACGTCACTCCTGGTGGAGATTTCATCGCGGAACAGTCACCACCTTCCATCTCGGGTCTCTGTGCACATCAAAGAGCTGCAAGTCCCAGCAAGCCAGGTCCCAGGGAGTGAGGTTTGGTTCAAGGCTCGCATGAAGCCAAATTGGCAGGTCACGGGTTGGTTTTCTTCTGCAAGTTGAATCAGGAGTCTGGTCGGGCATCGAAGCGGAGCAGCCACTGCTCTTTGGTAGCTCACTTGGACCCAGCTGCTTCTGGGCTTCTTGCTGCTGCCTGGAGGGGCTAGAACAGGAGCTGCTGGCATAACTCCTGCTTTCTGAGGATAGAAAATTGACAAAGTGAAACCCTGGGAGCTGGCGTTAGCGCCGAGATCCCCTGTGACAGCGACTGCCCTGACTGTAACCTTTGGTTGTGGCTTTCAGAAATCCTGAAGTAGCACAAGGGATCAAGAGGTCAAACTCGGGCATTTATAAGGGCAAAGAACGCGGGAAAATCAGTGTTTTATATAAATAAGTCACTACTTAAGGCATGGGGTGAAGAATGAAGGGATTTCCTAGTTTTATGGTTTGAAAGCAGAATTGATCTTCTCTTCAATGTCTGATACGTGTATGTAGTTGAGGTGTTATTTATTTATTTTGACGTTGGGCACAGGCTGTAATGCTCCCTGGAGATGTTCAGCTGTCTCTTGGTCTGCTCAGCTTTGGGTATTGCTGTCACTCTGGTTTCTGAGTACCTTCCAACCACGTGTTAAGCAATATGACTTAGCATATGTCTCATTTAATGTCTTCTCTGATCCTTCAGGATGATGCTGGTTTGGATGTGTTCTGCTAGTTAAGTTTTTTTTTTTTTTTTTTTTAATTTCTCATTTCTAATGAGCTACAGGTGTGGCCATTTAAGCCGGTAAAATTTCACCAGGTGCCTCAGCAATGTCAGTCTTTGCTGTGCATTTGGAGAATCACTATTCCTAACAGTCAATCCCGGGGGATTGCCCAATGTCCGCAGCTCCTTAACTGCAAAAACAAACAGTGGGTGCTTGACTCTCAAATTCAGTTCCAAACTTTACACTGCCCCACAGCCAATCTGCTGAGATGCTTTCATTATGCAACATTCATGATGTGTAAAACTCACATTGTTCTGAGGGCTCGTTACGGTCCATTGAGATGAAACCAGCTGTGAGTTTTTACCTCTGAAGGACTCCTGGGATGCCTGTTCTACTCACCAGATCCAGTAAGTGCTGTACTTTTCTCATTTTGTAAACAGTGCTGTAACACGGACTGCAGCGTGAAAATGCTGGGGACAAGGAGCTGTGTTGTGGCCCTGTGTCTCAGTTCAGCTGTATGCTTATGTTGTTTTCTTAACAACAGTCCGACAGCTTTCAAAGTTCAGCCGTTGGAGCTTTTGCAAACAGAAACAGGCATAAACTCTGCCCAGCCTTCTGAATTAGAAATTGCAGAGTTTGAAGTTGTGTTTCAGCTGCTTGCGTTACAGTGTCAGAATAGATGATATCAGAAGAAAATAATCTCTTCCCGATAAAATTTGCTGCCTCGTTGATACTGAGCTTGAAATAGAAGATTACAGGGAGCTGTGCAGGTCTCGACTCTGTGTTTGAACACGCTTGTAATCAGATGTCTGTGTTGAGGGAGAGACCGTGAGTGGGTGTCGGTCGCTCCACCTCTCGCCGGCTATTGCAATATGGAGGTTGCAACTTGTTAATTTAGGGAAGATCACTGAGCTGTTGGCTCTCTGGGGCTGTTCTTGCACCAGCTGAGTGTGATCCTTGTCACAGAGTCAGCGTCACTGCCACGTCTTCTCTCGAAGCACCCTGGAGTCATTCCTGCACCTGTACGTACTGAGGAAATGCTTGCCCCCAGTCAGCCCCTGAGATGGGGCTGGTGCCTGCCAGCAGCAGGGAGGAGGGCTGGGGGATGGAGGCACGCCCAGGGGAGCAGCACGGGCACGCAGGGTGCTGGGATGAAAGTCTTCAGGCAAGGCTCTTCCTCAAGGATTTGCCTGGAGTCATTGAAGGGAGAAGGGGATTTGATGGGAAACTGGTGTGTGCAAGCAGGGAAGGACAACGCCAACGGTGAGGGGCAGATGCAGTGCAGTGATGGGGAGCCCGTTTATGCCTTGGTTACGTGCAAAGCCACGAGTTTTCTCTTGGCTCTGTAGCTGTGTGAGCAGGCTGCGAGGTTTCTCTAGAGGCAGCTTAGTTCCAGTCTGTGGTTGGTGCTTACTCACGGGGCGCTCCAGGAAGATGCTGAATTTCAGGCAGTGATTTTTCCTCCTGGTTTGTGAACTAGATGGGGTCATCGTGTAAAAGCCCTGGAGATGACATCTGATGCTTAATCCCGTGGAGGGATCTGGATGGCCACTAGATCTGCACCTGCTGGAGTGCTTCTCTGAGCCCATCTTGTGCTGGCACGGAATTGAACTGAAAATGAGCTGTGGGGTGGAGAAATGCTCTTCACTCTCCTTACAGAAATGAAGCACAGACAGAACTCTGCAGGGGGAGGTTTTATAATTAAATAGCTAAGACTTAGCTCCTGCTGTCTTTGCACAGATTAAGTTATGTTTTGAAAATCTCGAATGACTTGCAGCTATTAGGTAGAAATCCCCTCCCTGGAGCTCTGACTTGTACCTTTCTGTATCTGTCTTAAAGTGTCTTACTTAAATGCATCGGCACATGAGCTAAACAGACACTACCTGTGGGAATGTCCAGCCACAGGGAGTTCTGCCTTTGGGCTCCCTAGGGGTCTGGGAGAGCTCAGCTGTGCAGGCACTGTAGTGTTAAAGTTCCTCTCTGCGCCACCTAGACATGCATTCAGGAGCAAGTGCCCTGAGAATAGAAGTGCAGGAGGGAGGAGAGGGACTAATTAATCATCTGCGTGCCTGGGACACCAGCGCTGGCATAAAACTGTCCCTGACACGGGAGGAACCTGCAGCTCCTCCTCACACGCTGCTGGTCCCAGTTTCCCGTGGTCCCAGTTTCCCGTGGTCCCATCGGTGTTGTTAGCTGTGCATTTCACATCAAGTCATTCAGTCAGTGTGCCCTGGGTTGCTCTTTCTTCAATCAGTGGTTTTTAACTGCTCAAACCCAGACACCTCCTATTTGAGTTGCGTTTGGCTTTGCCGTGTGTACACTGGAAGTTGTTCAGTTTAGCATTGTTAACCGTGGACATGCTTTATTTTTTTCAAAGGATGCAATCTAAAGCGTGCACTTCAACTAGTTGATTGTTTTTTTCTCTTCTCTTTTGGTTTGGATTTCTGGTTTAGGTGATATAAAAAGATCTCACTTCATATTTAATTGGAACATGTTTTATTTTGGAGAGGTCATGAAGTGCCATTCCCTAACATGACAATACTGTTACTAGGCAAAATTCCTGTTGCAGGTGCCTTGTTAAGGAAGCCCTTCTTGTCAGAGTAAAGAGCAGTCATGAAAAGTTGTTGGGTTTTCCATAAAGTGGCAATACCCACGTGCCTGGAGGCTTGCGGAGCGTGAGGCACACAGGGCAGCCCACATTTATTTTTACGTGTGCTTCTCTGTGTGACCCGTAGCTTTGTCACAGCTCGGAAGGGGAAATCCTTGCACTCTGCTGCTGTACACAGATCCCTGTGCTGATAAGTCATGAGGTTTCATCCCAAGCCTGATGATAGGGAGCATTTGGTTGCCAAGAGTGGGGCTTTGTGAGAAATTTGACTCCAATTAAAAACACACAACCTCGAACAATAGAAAACAAAACCTCTTCAGGATAAAGAGGAAGAGATAAAAGATACAACCCAAAGGCACGTACAAAAGATACGTATAAACCACACAATGTTTTGGTTGTTTGGGTTGTTTTTCAGTAATTTTTTTAAGTCTTGTGGTTGGGTGCTTTAGTTGTTTTCAGGGTCTTGAAGGGGTGACTTTATTTTTTGAGGTTTGGGTTTGGTTTTTTTGGGGATCAGACTTTCTAGAATACCTGACTATGTAAAGACACCTCTTGGTGGTCTCCACTGGACTCATTCGAGAAAAACAGCTGAGGAATTAACAGAGCCAAGAAAAAGGTTTCAAGCTGGTGGGTTCAGGATTTGGTTCAGGTGCCTTTTGCCTCGTGCCCCTCTCAGGGACGTGGTTTGGTGGTGAACACGGCGGTGCTGGGCTAACAGCTGGAGCTGGTGACCTCAGCAGGCTTTTCCAGCCTTCACGACTCTGTGATTCTGTGTCAGGTGCTGGTGCTGAAGCGCCTGAGAGGTGACAAGGTGGCACGATGGGGACACTGTCCCTTCAAGCAGCAGTGTGTCACCATCACCACGGAGCTGTGCAGGCACGTGGCCACTGTCTTGCCTTACAGGAAGCCCACGTGGGGAGGTGGCAGCTGCCCCACTCTGTGTGGGCTCACCTCCGTTAGTCCTGCCTGATTTCTCTGCAAGACCCAGTCTGAAACAGGGTGGTTTGGTGTCCTTTTGAAGAATTGGCAGAAACGCTCCCCCATGGCATCTCTTGCTGATTGTCTCTGTTTACTGATTAGAGAAATTCTCATTCTGTTCCTTCGGTTTTGATCACTGCAATCAAGCGAGGATAATTTTCAAAAGAAAGAGCAGCATTATGCACTGCAGAACAAATAATGAGAGACTACTACATGGGAATAATGGATGGTAGAAGAGAGAAGTTTTTGGAGAAAAGAAGGATTCAGGAACTAAGTACATTTAATGAAAGCTATCTTTCGGAACTCTCTGACACAGCCTTAAATAAAAGGCGTATGAAGTAAGCAAGAATTTCATGTAAAAGCCCCTAGAGAAATTGAGTTGGACTTCAGATTGGGTGCCTAGATGTGACATTCTCCCTTCATTCATTCAGACTTCCTTTTATTTCTGCGTGATCTTACCGTGGATGCTGCCGAAGTGGGATCTGCCCACACAGCACATTGCAGCTTCAGTGCCGAAGGCAGTGTCAGCATCCATCCACTCTCTGAGTTTGGTTGGGAGGTGGGGGAATCCCTTCCCTTTTGGGTAGCAGATGTCGGTCTCCTACTCTCCCACAGCTCCCAGAAGTGAACGCTGCCTGGCTCATGAGGAGCACAACACGAAGGAAAGGATCTCCCCTGCAAGCTCAGGATGATAAATAAGCATAAGACCTTAAACTCCTTTGAACAGCATTAGCCATAGCTCTGCTCCCAGGGTAACAAATGCCAGATCAGGTTTCTCTGTCTCCTCACATGTTTTTCACTCGGTTACACCACCTTCGAAATGAGTGCTTGGGTCAAGAGCAGCCAGTGCTTCCATCTTCAGCTGCAGGGTTCCTCTGGCTCTGAGCAGGACTTGGCAGTGTGTGTGTGGCTCAGGTGGCTGAGGCCACTGTCCTCATTGAAGCTCAGGAGCAGTTGGTAGTGCAGTGTAAGAGCCTGGAAGCTGGGAGAGGAGGAGCAAGGGTTGTTGGTGCTGAATAGAGATGCAGTGATGGCCTTTTTCAAGTGCTTTGCTTCGGGTTGCCTCCCGCGCTGGGCACCTGGCACCCAGAGGTGCTACTGGAATAGCAGTGGATTCTAAACCACTGCTGCTTGCTGAGGTGCATGTGCTCTCCTGTGGAAGAGGTCGTACTTCGGGAAGGAGGACAACCTCTGTAAATGAGGAGAGTGAGCGGGCTGCAGGCCAGGATAGATATTTGAGTGCTGATCACCTGCCTCACCTGTCCCCTGCAGCCTGGCTGGTCCCAGCACTAGGACAGTGCCTCCCTCTTGCCACAGGGCCTGCAGGTACCTCCTGACACCACCTCTGGAAAAGCAGTCCAGGGCAAACTCTGCTCCCGGCAATCAGACTGTCCCAGGGATCACCCTCGGCAGGGTCCCGTGGGAAGGGCAGGGCCAATGGGAGCAGGGGGAGCAGAGGTGCAGCCCGGGCAGGCAGCAGCGGCCACCAGGACACAGAGTGGCAGGAATGTGGCTCAGCACTGTCTGTGCCAGGACCTTTGCCCAGCTGCCTCTGGGCTCCGGGGACTCCCTGGGACTGGTGCCAGGCTGGAGCAGCCCCAGTGTGCTGCCGTTACCTGTGAGTGCCAGGCAGGCTGTCACACGGCTGGCAGCTGTAACAGGTGGTAGTCCCTGGTGGGTCTGCTGGCAGTCTGGAAGCCACTGGCTTGTTGGATAATCTCAGCTACCCCCAGAGACGGCTGCGTTTGGAAATGAGAGCGGACATGGAGCGTCGTGGTGGCCCCTGTGGCACATCCTGCTCAGAGCTCGCGCCAGAGCTGTGAACCCGTGGTGGGTGCTGGCCTCCAACATTGCAAGAGAGCACAAAGTTGTGACATAAGATGTTGCTGTCACAGCTTTGCTCAGAACATCGTTCTACAGTCCCACAAGCTTCAGTTTGGTTTTGACCTCTCGTAAAGGGTTGCCACAGCCTTTGTCTGGAGTACAGCATGCTCACGCTCTTGGCTGTTGTGGTGGTGGTGGGTGGCAGAGGTGCTGGGGTCTCCTCACTGACCCCCACCCAACCCTGCTGGAGAGCTGGGATGGCCCTGGCCCTGCTCATGGCCTGGACCTGCCACTGGTGAGATTCCTGGAGTGGAGCTGAGCCGAGGCACTGCCTGGTTCTGCCTCACCTGTTGAGAGCAAGGGTCAATCCCTGTGCTTCTCCCCAAAGCCAGCCAGCACTTCGCTGTGCAGGTCTGCCAGGAAAAGGTCCCCTCCTCCACGGGAGAGGAGAAAAGGGGGATTGTGCTCTCTTGTTGAATGGGCAGAAGCAGCCTGGTGAAAGGAGCCGCGTCGCCGCTGCCCGCAGTCAGCCCGTGGGAGCACTGCCCAGCACGGGTCGTGAGGGCTTCCAAGCCTCCTGTGCCTGCCCTGAGGAAAAACCCCACCATTCCAGTCCTCCGGCAGAGGTGTGGATGCTCCGCCAGCCCTGCTGTGATTTATAAGCTGTTTTGTGGGTGCAAAATTGCAGATGGCTGCATATTATAACTACGCCAGAAATGGTGTTTTCTGGAATGGCCTTTGGCTGCCGTGCTGAGTGGAAAACCCTCAAAGTGCTGTGGGCTAGTTCAAAGAGCACCTTGGAAGACACGCTGTGTGCCCTGCAAAATCAAAAGGAAAAGGCAGAATTCGTACCTGCAGGGTTTGGGGGCTGGGGTTGGGTTTCCCCCCCACCCTTGTAACAAATCATGCCCTGAAGTGGTGAGGCCTGGGCTAAAATTACCTGTGATCTTAATGACTTGAAGTTTTTAAAATTAAATTCTAGCAGCAATTGATGTGGCAGATGTAGTTTCTTCAAATAAGAGATGATGAAAAGTAAAGAAGGATGAATAGATTATTGTTTTTATTAAAGGTATTACAGAGGAATAAATTCTTCTCATGAGCAGGCTTTCTTTGCTTATTCCCATCCTCTCAATAAATCATTGCCACGGTGTCAGTTAATACTGTTTGGGGATCTTGCTCGGGAATGTTTTAGATTGGAAGAAAGAAATTCATATCACAAAACAAACTGTCTCTGCGATCACTATAAGGGTTACTGTAGTTTAGAGAAAGTAAAATATTTACCATCTGATTCACATAATAGGTAAGATAAAGATTGAATGCTGAGGTGGGGAGAATAGCCCGAGGGCACAAGCCACTCCTACCAATACCAGCCGGGATTAATGAACGGCTTTCAGCTCCTGCACGCTTTGCTTTGCTTTGTACTTGAAAGTCTTTGCTGCTGTAACTTCAGACTATAATTAGATTGACTGGAAAACTGAATTACCTGCAAAGAGCTGCTCAGATCACAAATGAGGTGCATGAACTTTATTTGTCCACCCTAAACGTGTGTCACCTTCAACAAGCAGCAAAATGATTCCAGCATTTAATGAAATAAAAGAAAGACGTGACTTAGGAAGTTGGGCATAAAGACGCAGCAGAATTAGTCTAGAGAAGGACAGAGTGTGGTGGCTTCTTCAGCATGACAATCTTGAATGAATGGCTTTGATAAGGGTACTTGAGTGACAGCATGACTCAAATAGTGTTTACCTACCTGAAATTGGTGCACTTGCTATGAGGATGAATAGATTTCATTGAGCATTGTTCTTTGAACTTAATTAAGCAACAGAAACTCTGCTTTCTAGGCTTGCAAGAACAGTTTTGGTGATCATCTCGGTCTCCTTTTAAGGAGGCTATTTTTTTCATCTTACCTTTCTTTCTGGTTTAATGCTCTCACAGTTTTAGTGCAGTGTGTGATAATGCAGGTAGACAAATGTGGAGGGTCTGAGCAGCCCTGGCTCTGGCACTGTCATTAAAGGCACCTGATGTTGCTCAGCAGCTCGGGGAGATGGACCTGTAATGGGAGTGTTCTGGAAGCTTTGCAGACACTCTCTAGACACTGAAGTGTAGTGCTGAACTCCCACAGGCTCTGGGGGAAGGGATGGAGCTGGAGGTAGCTCAACTAAATGTCCAGAGCAGTCCGTCTTGCAAACCGTGATCCCTAGGGAAGCTCTGCCCACAAGTAATCCAATTTCTGTTTGAAATGAGCTTGAGTCAGCTGCAGAGCTGCAGTCTGCCCTGGCTTTTCTCTGACACCAAACCGGAGGGGACCACCAACCTTTTAAGCCCACGCTGCGCGTTCCCCGTTCCCCTCTGCCAGCACCACAAATAGCAGGAGTGAGCGAGAAATCATTGATTGAAAAAAACCCCCCTTTTTGTGGGGTAACTTGTCAAAGGGGAAGCTGAAAAATAGGTTTCCTTCATTATTTTCTTGTGTGGTGGGGTAAGCTGGGGTGCTGATCCTCTGCAGTGTCCGTCTGCCCGCGGCTCCCTGGCCGATGCCAGCACTGCTGCACGGCTGCGGGCTTGGGCTGAGCTCTCTGACAAGAGCTGGCAAATGAGGGCAAGAATTTTACAACTGAATAAAATGTGAAGTCTATAAATTTAACGGGGCTTGCATTTTGAATTACAATGGAATAAATTTTCCTCTTAAAAGGAGGAATTGTCTCACTTGTGACTTTCTCCAGCGTTTTACAAGGTTATGAAGGAAACTTCTGAGCATGTTTTGGCAGTTCATATTCTGTGGTCTCTATTCAGAAGATATTTTTTAATTTTCCTCTACAGTTAAGTTTCTCTTGGGGCATCTCCCCTGGCTACCTCTTTGAGTTAAGCACCTAGAAAGTTGGCAGCACACTTAAAACTTCAAATGCATTTGCAGCAAAGGCTCTTGTTGGGACACATGAGTGTGATCAGATGTGAAACCCAGTTTGACTGACTTCTCTTGAGATCTGCTTACCTTCAGTTTCAGTGAGACAAGTTGTCGTCCGAGGAATCCTTTGAAGAGTTTCTCTTGCATGTTCAGATGAGGTACCTGCAGGAGGAGGAATTACTTGGTGGCTGGGAGCCTGAGGTTAGCAGACGTATCGTATGTCACTGTGCTTTTTTTTTTTTTTTTTTTATAAAATGAGGGTGGAATGCAGGATCAAAATTACCTCATGTGCTTTAACTTTGAAGTTAATGGGGTTTTTTGGCTGCCGTGACAAGTGCCCTGTTAATGAGCTAACCAGCGATGGTACTGGCACACAGAGGCGGCGTTGGCGCCGTGTCCAGGCTGAGGTCCGTGGAACACGGGGGACGTGTTCCTGGGGCTCCCTGATGCGGAGCTGCAGCCTGGCCTTCGGGGGAACACAAGCACAGTGTAGGCACTGTAGATGTCTGCGTTGCAGAAGGGGACGGTGATGGTAGCCCGGTAAGCACCAGTGAGGAGGAGCAGGACGTTGAGTGCAGAGTAAGTGCCGGGTTTCAGGAGCTGCCACCACTGGTGAGGCTCCCCACAGCACTCGGTTGTGAATAACCTCATTCACTCCTGCCGCTCGTGGGCTCGGCATTTCCTATTCTCTTCTGCTCCGAGTTCAAATATCAAAGGTCAGCGGAAGTTCATGTTACTTTTTTACCACAGAAGTGTTATATGGTTATTGAAAAATAATGAGAAATACAAGGGCATAAGGTTCTTTTTAATACCTGGTTTGCTTCGAGGAGGCATCAATTGTTCTTGGAATGTCTCTGGTGAGTCTATGGCAATAGTTTTGATCAGTATGCTCTTACACACTTCCATAAATCTTCTAGTCACTGTGCTTGCTAAGCTTCCCCACAGTGTTATTTTTTAGGGTTTGCTTGTTTGTTTTTTTTTTTTAAATTTATTTTTTCCATCTAGTTTGCAGTGTCCCTCCTCTCTGTGATAAAGCAGAAACAGTGAAACTCTCATACTGCTCTGGTAATAAATTTTTAATTTCTTACAAACTGCAGCACAGTTGAAGAAATTAAAATAAATGTGGAGAGCAAACACCTGTTTCCTCAGGAGGCAGCAGTAATTATGCTGCTCCTTCCTGTGAGTCCAGTGCCATTGGGTACCTATGGAAATACCGGGCTATTCCACCTATGGAACGTGCTTAGCATTAAAGGCTGAAAGAGAGGCCTGACCTCATTATCCACACGTTTCTGGCTGGCCTTCAGTCACAAAATCTGCTTCACTTAAAGACACCCCACCTCGTTCTCCACCCAGCTGTGGTAGAAAACCTCAGTCCCTTGCCTAAACATGAGTGTCATTGTGTGGCTTCTTTGGAGAGCACACTGCAAAGAGGAGTAATTGTGCAGAGGGAGAGAAGGGCCGAGCTCAAGTATTAAAGTCCTTGTAGAGGAATGAGCTGAGTGCTCCATCTCAGCACAGCACGTGGCACCGTGAACCTGACCTGTGACTGGCTTTTTCTAACAACAATTAGTCACTTTAAAGCCTTTCTCGTAAATAACTGGAATAGTTCGGGAGACTTGATGAAAACAGGAAGGAATAGTCCACAGGCAAAAAGACAAAGACCAAGAACTGAAAGGGAGTCTGTGTACTAGGGGAGTGCTGGAGAGAACAGGAGAGGTGTGAGGAGAAGACGAGAAAATGAGAGCAGGACTAAAAGGAGTGAAAAGCTGGGTAAAAGACAGAAGTAGGGAAGGAGAAAAAGGTGCAAGCAGGAAATTGTAAGAGTAGAACTATAGAAAGAAAAGCAGAGAGATGAGCAGAGCCCCTGCTCTGTGTGTTGTCCCCTACAAGCGGTGCTGTACAAGGGACCCATCTAATAAGGCAGACGGGCAGGTCGTTGTTTCCTGCATTGATTGACAGTAGTGCCCATGGGTGAGACCTGTTTGGTACTTAGACCCCTGCATTAATGCAGGATGGGTGGGATTTCTCCAGTGCAGGGTCAAGGAAGGGGAATGTTTAGGGACAGTGCTGAGCACCAAGCACCGGATGTGACTGAGTAATGAGTCGGGTAAATGCCCTTGCCCACAGCCTGATGGTTGAGGAGAGGGGCTCAGAAGGCTCAAGTGGGGACTGGAGCATCTCACATTAGATCTGAAACACCAGGTCCAAAAGTCAGCTCTCTCCAGGCTGTGGACATTCAACAGCAGGTGTTGCATGTCCACAGCCATGCCCTGTTGCAGCCTGCATGAGCTCACATCTCTCCAAAGGTCAGTCTCTGTCGCTCAAACCCAGCAAAACCAAAAGTAAAGAAAGAATTCAGGCTTTGACTAACGCCAGGTTAGTCAGGTGAGGGAAGCTGGTCATAAAATGGTGTCCAGGTCTTTCAAAAATTGCTTTCTTAATATTTGTGAAGTGGCAGCATGTAAAGGTCCCAGACACATACTCCTTATAAGGTGGTTTGGGTTTTCCCCCCAAGCAGAAGGAATATGGGCTGCATAAGTCTCGAGCTTATGGACCAGTATGTTGGGAATGGATTTCTGTACAAAACTCTGAAACGTCTCCAGTTGCATTGCCCAGTCCTCCACTCTTCAGTTTGACACAGGCTTATTTTAGGAAATAAATGTTGGAAAGCAAACCAACAAATAACACTATTGTGTAAAAATTCTCCGGAACGAGGGTTTGTTTTTATTTCTGTGGGTGTGGAGCTAGGGATCAGAGGCAATAATATTCCCTATTATTTTAGATTATTCATTTTGAGAATTTCCCCAGTTCAGCTGGGTTTCTAGTCCTTAAAGGTCACTGCTATTACTTTCCCATGGGTTATTTTGCATTATGTGAGCAAGAAGCTAAGGGCCAATATTGTGTGTTGGGTTTGTCCGGGACTCTGCCAAATTCATTTCCCGTCCTGGTCTTGACTTGCTTTTTTTGAAGCTTATTGCAAGTCAGGTCACACAGTCCTGTCTTGTTTTTTCTGATGGGCCAGAATAAATCTCTCCCAGACTGAGAGGCATAATGACTGCACCCAGCTCGCTCATCACCTCTGCCTGACTGGCTCTGTAATCATGCGGGACAGCAGATCTCCAGCGAATGTTGGATATTACTTCCTGGGTTCCCAGTGTGTTGATGGTAAAAGTCCACATTTAAAACTGCCCTCTCAAGCTTCATGTCCCGTTTCCTGCTGGAGTGCCCTAGTCTCGGGTTTATGAGCCTCTGCGGGGTGTGAGCTGTTTGCTCAGCCAGTGGTTTGGATCAGATCTGGCTGTTTATGCCAAGTACAGAGCGTCTGTCTGCACGCGTGTGTGTGTGTGTGGAAAAAGCAGCTCCAAGCTGTTGACTGGCGCTCCTCTCTCCTGTGTTTGTGGAATGACACGGAGAACTGGGGTCATCTCCAGGTGAGGAGATGTGAAGTGGAGGAAGACCCACCTCACCCTGCGCTGACTGGCCTTCACAGTGACGGACCTTACGGAGGGGTCAGGGAGCAGACGGACAAGGAGAATAGACATTCCACAGGCTTCCGAGGCAGGAACAGCATCCTGAGACCTGCAGGCCACGTTAATTTGGAGCAAGACAGAGCCATCTCTTTAGCTCCTCTCCATTCCAGCTCTAACTAGCTGTCTGCTAATGTTGCTCTGGGGACACTCTTGTGTTTGTAACGTCTCAGCACCGCGTTGCCTCGATGCTCAGTCTAGGTTTACTTCTGCTGCTTTCCATCATACTTTACTTCCTTATAAGACCTGCTGTTCCTTCTCAGCTCTTCTTGCCTCTCCTGTGAGCCAGCCCAGTTTCCATCTGGGATGTGCTGTAAGAAAGCAGCTCGTGGGGTCTCGCCTGCATTTTATTGATCACTCTTTCAGCGCTGGTTTGGTGAGTTGTGACATGGGAGCAGAAACCTAACAAGAGGCTGCTCTGATTAGGTGGCATTGTGACACAAGATGCCGCTCTGAGCAGGGGTGAGCTAGTGAAGATACATGCTACCACCCTTGCTCTGTTTCTGCCTTGAATAAGTAGTACAGGGGCAGTTCACTGACAGCTATTTCACATTGTGCTATGTGATTAACTGCAAACCACTCTGCTGGCCTCTGCGCCTGTTTATATAGAGCAAAGCAAACTGCTAAGAGCACTCTTTGATTATTATGGCTCTGAAAATGAGTGTGTGAGGGAGTGCTACATCCTGGAACTGCTGGCTTTTAGGTACCACCATGTTTTTGTCGTCAGACTCACTGGCAGGCACGGCTTTAGTCAAAGCCTTCCTGCCACGACAGCTCTTTGCTCCATCCCTTGGAGAGGGAATATTCTTCAGCCATTAGCACAATCCTGCTGTCATGCTTAGGAGCAGCAAGCCCCCCATCACAGCTGAAACTCCAGGAACTGGAGTTCCTGGCAAAATGCTTCAAAAGAGAGGTAGGCATTTATCCTGCTATTGTCTATGGGTGTTTAAATAAATATATTTATATATGTGCTCAAAATATCGGTGTAAGGGACTCTCTTCCCTAGCTAAAATCTACGGCATTCTGGTCTGACATGGGAGAAGTTGTGCATTGCATCACTTGGATAGAAAAGTGCTGCTTGTGTTCAAGCTCTGCAGTCTCTGGTTTGAATCAGAACCAGACTGCTGGTGACCACAAGCTTTGCAGGAGAAAGGCTGTTCATCTGTGCCCACTATGTGCTCTGATTTATTGACCCCACTCCGGTTCCTAGCAGACAGCCTCCCACATCACACAAGTGCCCAGCTGGAGGTGTGAGTGGGAGCCTCACATGGGAAGGCTGCGAATGGAAGAACCTGGAAACTCAGAAGCTTCTGGGCATTAGGAGCAGACCCTTTGGATCAAGGTTAAAGCAGAGCATTGCAGAGAGTTCTGAACTGACTGAATTGACTTGGTTATGGTTTTTGTGTCCTAGGTATCAGTAACATTGCTGCTAACATGCTGCCAGTGCAGATTTAAAGGGAAGATATTTTTAAAAGCAGTGACTAACACGTCAAATTCCACTATTCAAAAACTTTATTGTATGCCTAATATCATTCATCTCTGCTGCACTTTTCTCAAGCAGGGCTCGTGCCAGTGCTGGGTAATCTGAGTCAGGCTCCCATCTGGAGGCCCTTCCTGCTCCCACCCCGGGGACAGGAGAGAGGAGATCGTGTTTTGTGTTCCCCCTTGGGCTGGACCCCGGAGGCTCTGCAGCAGCTCCTGAGTGCCAGCTCATTCCAGGAGAGGGGCCACTGAACTCAAACTCATTTTATCAGTCTTTCAGTGGTGGAGTGTTTTACAGTCAAAAACGGGTTGTTTGGCCTTTCCTTTTGTAAATTCCTCTATGGTCAGCTTCTCCCTGTTGGGTAGCCAGCCTTATTTTCCAAACATGCATACAGCAAATGGCCCTGCTCTGTGTAATTACAGTGCTGGGGCTTGGTGCTCCCAGACTCCCAGCAGTGAGGACTTGGGGACACAGGGACAGTCTTTTAGTGCAGTGGGACTTGGTACAGAAAGTGTCCATGATGCCACACAGAGAGTGGAGAAGAAGCAGCCCAGCCCTTTCCACTTCATCTTTTCATCGTCAGCAAAACTAATTCCAGACCCCCGATAGAAAAGTCTCAACCCTTTGTTCATCCTTCCCTTTTATTATTTTTCTTTAAGCAAATCTGAAGAAACGTGCAGGCACCCACACACATGCTAATCTAACAGAGTTAGATTTCAAGTCCTAACAGGAAATGTGTAATCTGCTTGAAGATTAAAGTGCCAAGTGCTTCTCTTAAGATTGGGAACCTGACACGGATGTGATTATGAATTAGAGATTGCTTTGTGGTATCAGTGAGGGGAAAAAAATGAATGGGAAAATAGAAGGGTACAGACTTGTTGAGTTCTGCAGCCATCTTCAAGCAGATATGGGGAGCCTGGAGGTTTTGGATGTTAGGGGATATGTGGAAGTTAAGCCAGACTGTTACAAGAATATATTTTCACTTTTGTTAAGCTTCTGTGATAGGAGAAAAAAAACTAATTTTGGACAAAATGTTGCAGAGTAGATGTCTGAACATGTGTCCTCAACACTGAGGGTTACAGGTGTGCTATGTGAGTCTTCAGAGAGAAATTCCTTAGTGCTGTATCTTGGTGGGAAAAATGAATCATCCCTGCTCTCAGAGCAGGAGTAGCAAGAGAAGAAGTCTACATCCTACTACAGGCAGAACTGCTGCTTTTTGAGGAACAGAGCATAGCACCTGCCAGATTATCCGAAGTTTACTCCTACTGCCAGAAGAAATTAAAAATAAACATTGTCAAGAAGCACTCCAGCAGGGTACAAGTTTTGTACCTGGCTTACAAAATTGGAAGCAAAGAAGCAAAGTGGAGAGACAGCAGATTAAGGTGCTCTCCCTGGTGACAGCTCTGCTCATCACTCCGGGATGCTGATCCCCAGTGCTGGATGTTTGCCCAGCTGCCAGTACAGCTGGAGCTCGTGTTCTGCCTCTGAGTGGGGCTTCCCAGAGAGAGCAGCTCTCCGAGCTTACTGGGGATGTTTCCTAACTGCACCCTTAGTTTAGGAAGCGTACAAATACCTTAAAACTAACCCGTTCGACTTTTCTCCCTTTCTGCTAGTCAGAATAATGGAAAAAAGTGCTTGGCTCTACAGCTCAGAAAAAGTGAAGTGGTAGTTGTCTTTCCTGAGACCAAAGGTAACTTCAGTGTGCAGAGTGATTTCCCTGCTTTTCCTGTTGTAGCTGGGCTGTCAGCGCTCATCTGAAGCCCATCTTTGCCAGGCTGCTCTTCAGCCTGTGACGTGCATTAATAATGTCCCGGAATCCTAGAGTGGTTCAGGTTGGAAGGAATCTCTGGAGGTATCTTGTCCAACCACACTTCTCAAGCAGGAACATCTCGAGTGTTTTAGACAGCACCTCCTGTGTTTGGGTTTGTGCCCATTGCCTCTTGTCCTGTCCCTGGGTGCACTGAAAAGATCTTGGTTCCATCTCTTTTGCACCCTCCCCTCAGGTGTTTGCACACGCTGGTGAGACACCCCAAGCCTCCTCCCCTCCAGCACTGGTGCCATCACCCTGACTGCACCCTCCTTCCTGCCATGGCAGGGCCTCCCATGTGCTTGATCTTCCTACTAATATCTGGGTGAACTGGACAAGAACCTAACGTGGTGTATAATTCTGTCACGTGGGAGAAGAGCCACAAAAAGGGAAGAAGAAGTCCTCCTGTGTTTTTAGGGTGAATTCAAGTCTGGTCAGGAAAGCTTGGGACCGAAAGATGTGAGAGAAGCTTTGAGCGTGTTGATGCTACACCGGAGGCTTTTGCCTCCTTGCAGTCAGCTGTGGGCTGTGGGGCAGCGCTCTTCCCTCTCAGCTAAGAAGCGTTTAGGTTTGCAGAAGCCCTGTTCTGCTGATCCCTTGCCCTCGTTGTGACACCTGCCCATCCCCTGAGGGCTGTTTGGGCACACGGTAGAGGCGTGTGGCCGACACGGGCACAGGCCCACGTGAGCAGCAGCACAGGTACACGCTGCCCCTGCGCAGCCGCTTACCAGCGCCGCTGGTGTTTTATCTCACAGCACGCGGAGCGCCCGTGCGCCATCGGAACAGGCTCCTGCTTCTCTCAGGTGCTCTCGTGCTGTTCTCCGTGCAAAGGGTAACAACAGGCTGTGCTCTCCCTGCTCTGCCACGCTGGGCATTGCAGCAGGAGCGTGGTCTGCCAGGAGCAAGGGTTTGGTCCGGGCTGGTCCATGGAGCGGCAGCAGCAGCGAGGGGGAAAAGCTGCTGCCTCCGTGCCAGGCAGTGCCCGCTGGCAGGGCAGAGCTGCTCTGTCCTCCGGGGTGCCTTTGCGAAAGAAATGTTGTTACCCCATCAGGCATAAGCAGAAGAGAGGTGATTCATCATTAAGTTCTGCTGGTTACCAGGCTCCCTAGGAGTTCTCCTTCTCTCTTCCGTGCGTAATCCATAGCATCTGATCTCTGTGTTCCCAGTCTGCTCTTCCGTGGGGGGTTTCTGGGACTGCCCATATCAATGGGGTGAGAATGGATAAGCTGTCAGGGGGTGAGGGTATACAGCACAGCAGTAATGCAGACTTGCTTGGAGAGGTTCTACCTTCGCAGTTATTTCAGAAAATAGTTTCCAAATAGCCAAGAATTTACAATACTGCTTGTTTCTTTTCTTTTGGCTTTCTGAATCTGAACACATGTGCAAGCCTCAAGCTCTCGTTCTGTGGGTTTGCTGGCGGTACTGCTGTGGGCTCTAAGGACAAATTGACCACTAATTTTAGGAACCGAAAGAGTTTCAATTAAAAAACACAAACAAATGAAGAAAAAACCACCACGAAAAAGGGGAAGGTTAAGAGAATTAGGATATCTGTTTCTGAAAGAGCAAATGTCTGATGGTAGGCTGCAGGGCAGTTTCTCTTGATTTCTCAAAAGCATTAAAGGTTGTCTGTACATCTGCAGGGAAGGAGTCACAGAAATAACATTTAACCTGGGGATTTGGTTCTTCAGGCAGGAAGGGCACGCAGGTTTTGGCACTGGTGCTGCTCAGGCAGGGGCAGGCAGAGCGTTGCATGGTGGCTGCTGGCAGCAGCAGGACACCAGCCCGTGCCAGAGCTGGAGCTGCCGGACGGGAGGAGCGAGGGAGAGCTCCCTCACACCCCTCCGGGCAGGGGGCTCCTTTGGCCACAGGGAAATTCCCATCGTGGTGGCACTGGGCTCAGCGTGGCACAGAACTGTCTCCTTGTCACAGCAAGGGCAGCCCCCAGGTAAGCGCACGTCCCTGAATTAATTTTGTAGAGCAGTTTGTCTCCCACGAACTTCACTTAGGGGCCTTCCTTCCCTTGCGACACCCACGCTGCCTTGCTTGATTTGCACTTCTGGTTTTTGCCTTTCCTTGTAGCCCCACTGTGTTCTTGTCCACTTTCAGCCAGCCTCCCCTGTAACCTGGAGCAATCCCAAGCAGTACCAGGCAGAGGTGGCTCTGGACCACATTTGGCATGGGTATGATCCATTGCAGGTTCACTGGGGCCATTCCTGGCCAAGCTGATGCCTCCCTTCCTGCTGGGTCACCTGGAGATGGGCTGGGCAGCAGGCAGGAGGCCCTGGCAGTAGCAGGTACCTTCCTTAAGCATGGTCCCCAGAGGCCTGAACCCCATCCCCGTTGCACTGTCTGGCTCAGGACGTGAGGCACCACCACCACAACCTCGCTGGATACCAGGGGAGATCCAGCTGCTGCTGGCTCTGTCCTTTCCTCCCACCTCCCTTGGGCATCACACCTGGGAAAAACCAAATTTCTCACTGCTGAAGAGGGGCTTCAAATGGGTGAGTGATGTGCCTGTTATTGCAGCAGTTCCCATCCCCCGGGATCTTCCAGTATTTATTCTCATAAGGGTAGGATGAGCCCAGTCAGCCCCAATAATAGAAATGTCAGAGGTTGCCGAGGATTTGCTGAGATAAATGCTTATTGGAATTTCAACATGACAGGAAGCATCAATTTTGATAGTAATTTCCTTTGTGGAAGAGTTCCCTTGATTTCTTCTTATTCAGGTACGATTTTGTACCATCTAGGCTTCTTTATATCATGACTTTGAAATGCAGAATTCTAAAAAAATATATTAAAAAACTTTATCAATATTGCAGCATGCCAGTATGAGTTTGCTGAAACTGAGCTCCCAGGCAGTGCTAGAGCTGCTATCATGACTGGGTTTTTTCCGTTTCTTTTTTCCGTTTGTGAGAGTATTTATTTCCAGAAGCAGCAGCATAAATAATTACTGGGATTTGCAGAAAACATTCAAGAAAAACAAGAAATGTGTCACACTTCAGGCTTCCCTACCTTGATTATGTATGGGAGAAAACTGTTGCATTAAAATAGTTTTTGCTGTTGCAAGCTTGCAATATTTGTTCTTCACTTAGATACCCATTGCAAGAGCACCTGATCAAGGGAGGTGGCGTCTGGGATTTTTTTAAAATTTCTTTCTTATGGTTTGGTTTGTTAGGGTTTGTTTTTAAGAGACAGAATCTGCTCAGAAATACAAATCCTCGTATCACAGCTCCCTTGCTGCAAAATAAGCAGTTGTTGTTTTATCACCTTACACGTTTGGAAAGCAAGTACACAGAGTTTTGATGGTAATTTGTGATGTTGGGGCAACTGGAGAAGCAGACAAGGAGACAGAGTATCTGCCAGAGTGGAAAAAAACGATAAAGATGAAAGAAAACTGATCCCCCTAGACTGGTATGTACTAGTGAGCTCAGCCTAAGGCCAAAGTTGGTATCAAAGTATCACCCTTCAGGACTGAACCTGCAGGAGAGATTTTTAGGATAGCTCTATCAGCTTCCACTGGGTTATTTTTAGGGACCTTCTGTCCTGATGGAGAGAGGCTCAGGAGTTCCTTCTGTGAGTAAATGTGCCAGACAAGGCCAACTGATTTTTGTTTTCTTCTCAAAGGACAACTTTGGGGTTTTTTTCGTGACCAGGCTGCTCTGTGGGTAACTTCACTGTATAGGAACAGCCTCACCCCTGGGCAGAAGATTTCCAGGGGAGTTCTGGAAATTCTTTTCTTGTCTGTGTGATTTTTTAATTTTGATTTTTTTTTTTTTGTTGTAAGTATTTGGACACAGGTGTAGAAATGAAATTAAACAGCTGCAGCACAGACCCACAGCATGTGCTGTGTGATGCAGTGTGAACAACCAGCTGTGGAGCTTTTGTGGAAGCTTCTCCATTTCTTGGGAGCACTAAAGAAAAACAGGATCAGTCTGGAATCTTCTCTGCTACATGCTGAACCTCCTGCTGCTGCTTGCTTTTATTGCATGGTTTCGCTCAAGGGCCGTGGTGTCCCTGGTGTACGGGGAATCAATGGTGGCAGCATCTTCATGTTGCCTTGCTCGTGTTTGCAGTGAATCCTGGGGAGCTGGGCAGCCGTGCGTGCCCAGTGATCACGAGGTTTCAGTGTCCTGCTTGTTCCCCTGACAGAATGCTCTCGGTGCCCCTCTTTGTGGAATCCAGCTGCCCTGGGATGTACATCCCCCCGAGCTTGTGCTGGGTGATTCACCTGCCCATGGATGGATGGGGGCTCGGGAGGTTCTGCCCGGTTTGCAGAGCTCGCCGCCTGCCTCGGCTCTGTCCTTGGAAGAGCAGCAAACCCTCAGGAGCTGCTGCTGCTTTCCGAGCCTGGCGTGGGGATGCTCACATCAAACCTCTGGCCCGCCGTGCTGCCACTGCCATCCTCGAGGTGTCCGTGTCCGTGGGCATGGCCGGTGCCACCGACCCCTCTCTGCTGACCCAGCCCAGCACGCCCCCAGAGGGCACCTCAGCCCTCCGTGCCAAACGAGGCTGACTGGTTCCGTGCTTTGCCACCCAGCTCAGGCACTCGCTTGGATGTGAAGGTTAAGTCGCAGCACCGAAGGATTGAGTTTTCAGAGCCTCACCAGGGAGACACGCGAATCTCTCGGTTGGGGATTTTCCTGCACATCTCTCCACACAAGCACACCTTAATCAAGTACTCACTTGAACAGAAGAAGTGCTTTCGTTAAGAGGGCTGGCATTTCAGAGGTGCCCTTTGCTTAATTCCAGTTGTCTGCTTAATTAGACATTTGAGAGTGCCGTTAATTGATTGATGAACAATTAAAACAGCTCCAGCTTCTCTCCTGACTAAGATGCATTCAGCAACTAACCCTTCTTGTCTTCCCCTCTGGGAATTTGCTCTGTGTTGGGTAGCTGTTACCTTGCCTGTTTTGGTCTGTTGCTCTAGAAACAAACAACACAAACACATTAGAGAGGTCTCTAAATAAACACAGGTTAGTGTTCTGGGCTTATCGTGCACTCGGAGCCACAGTTACACCCTGGGAAAAACAAAGCTGGAATGGGAAAAAGTAAAAGCTGCAGAAGACCGGGATTTCTTTCCTAGGATCTTGCATTTGCACTTCCACATTATATTTTATAATTAGACTGGGGGTCATGGGGCATTGTGACAGTCATGCCAACTATAAATTGCCCTTTATCAAAACAGGAAAAAAAATCGGAGTGAGCATGTATTAATTAACTCTGGCCCAGGCTATCCATGACCGCCAGCCTCACCCCAATTTCTGTTGCTGGGCATGTTGTAATAACCTTTTTTCATTTAATATTTAGACTCCCCGGGGGAGTTGGCAATTTGGAGACATTTAACAGATGAAGGGGTGGCATTAAAGGGAACGTCTCGGAGGGCAGCATGTGTGATGCCTGCTCTCCTCGTGCCTCGGGAGCGGCCCCAGCGTGGGCTGCAGGGCCAGCAGCGTGTGCGGGCAGGTTGTGGCTGCCTGTCCCAGGAGGAGCACGTGCAGAGGGATCTGAGTACCCCGGGCAACACAAGGAAAAAAAATCTCGATTAAAATTAAGATTAGATAACAGAGAGAGCAGCTGCTCTGAAGTGTGCTCTTCACAGCAGCCTTGGGGGCATTTATTCCTTCTTTCTCCCACACAGCTTTGTAACAGCGCCCTTTGCTGTGAAACAAACTCAGCTGGAAGGCTCATGGTGGTTTTCTGGAGGAAGCAGTGGGCTCCTTGCCAAGCTGTGAGGAGCCTCTCTCCTTCTTTGGGTCCTTCCTGCTCACGCTTGTAACTCCGACCTGGAGCTGCCACATCCCAGCCTGCGGGAGCGAACTGGACGTGGCCCACGGCTGAAGTGGGGCTCCCACAGGAGCACTGAGAGACAGCGCGTCCTGCAGGAGCATGTGAGGCGGGAGAAACCCCCACATCCCTCCCTTGGCCTTATTTCTCCCCAGCACACCTTGGTGGTGCATCCTACTTCCAAGGCAAAACACTGCCTGCCTGGTGGGCAGGGGATGTTGTGTGCGCGCTCCTGCGTCGTCCTCACTGTGCGCGGGCCTCAGGTTTGCAGCAGATCCTGCTGCGGTGGTTTAAGGCCAAAGGAGCAGATGTCTTTGTGTGTTCCCTGCTGTGCCATGGCGTGGAGGGGAGCAGTGGCTCAGGTGGACGTGGGCAAATACAGTCTTGGGCAAACACAGCACACGTTTCGTGGGGAAAGCTCGGTAGCTGGAGAGCAGCGGGCACAGCCGAAGGGCTGCGCTGGTGCTGGGAGAAGGGGCGCTTTTCTTCCTAGTAGAAATATTTTCATCACTCGGTGTTTCGTATGGAAAGAGTATTTGCAGTTTTCCACAAAGCCTTGCTTCTGGAGCCCAGCACGCCTCTGGCCGGCTCCCCAGCAGATTAGAGGTCCTTCCGTCTCTGACAGCAGTGTGAGACGAAGTGAGCTGTTTGTTCTCCTTTTTCCAGCAGCGAAACCAGTCAGCCGCTGTTTGTGTTACTGCCTTTATCTTGGGTTTTGTGCAGATTCCCCTGTGCTCTCCTGCTGCAGGAGACGTCACATGGAGCAGTCGTCAGTTTGGGAATAGCTGTTAGCTTTGGACAGAGCTTGTGAGTGGTTGGAAAACCATCGCCTCTGCCTTACGCTGTGACACCGTGGCTTCAGGGGCGGTGTCCCTGTTCCCTGGAGCCTGTTAAGTTCTGGGTGATGGCTTTCTTAACAATTAACAATCTCTTAACAATTTGTTAAACCTACCTATTTGCTAGTAAAAGGCAAAATGAGTGGTGGGAGACTTGATTAAAACATTAAGCAAGATCAGAATATGTTTTAATGAATTTCCTTGTTCTCCCAAATGCGATTTAAGTTGTTTTTAAGTGAAAAATAGATATATCCACCATGCTAGGGAAAAACCTCTTGAAATATCACAGTGTTCTTGTTAAAGAGAGAGAGAACATGCTCTCAGTGGTCAGAGGTGTGACTTTACAGTCTGAGTTTGTCTCTGTGTGAGGGAGGAAGAGCTGGCATTTAAAGGTGTTAATTGAAAAGCACAATAGAAGATAAGACAATAAAGCTGCTGTCTCTCCACCTTTTCTGGCTACTGGGAGCTGGCAGGGGCAGAGCACTGCACACATGCTGGCTAATGATGCTTTGAATGCCTCCCTGGCTGCTTTGATTCCTTCCTGGCAGCCTGCAGGAGGTGAAGCCTTCCCCAGGGCCTTGCTCAGCAGTGTGCTGTAAGGTTAGTTACGCTGGGTGGGTAATGTGCCTTGCCGTACAGGAGGTGGGAGAACTCCTGTGGATGGGGAGCTGCCTGTCTGTCAGTGAGATAAATGAGTATTTAGGTTCATGCCTGAAGTATTGCTCATCCTTAGGGCTCACGAAATCGTTCATTTTTTCAGTGACGTTTCAGAAAGTCCGAAGTTGGATGTGGAACCTGGTTTTAATGAGCAATACTTCCAACTTCCTCCTGCCAGGTAGCTCCACCACAGGCACAGCCATAGCATCGTTAGCTGGTTTTCTTTCCTGTTCCTGGTTTTGTCAGGCCATCTTGCAGGCCGAAGGAGTACTGGTTTGTAGGGGGCTGGAAGCACTGAAGGTGGGAGTGATGCAGACTGCAGCTGACGTAATGCCAAGCCCGATGAACGCTCTCCAAAAGGACTGATGGATATTTGTATTATTCAGAATATCCTATCAGAATTCCCTTCTCACAGCACTGATATTATTGTAAAACAGTTAAAGCATATTTCAGCTTTGTATGAAGTCTTGAGGATCTTGTTTTTTCAAGCACAGTTTTCTGATATCTCCAGTATTGTCTTCCCAGAGGGGTGAGTAAAATTGTCACCATTGCTGCTGGCATTAACGCAGTGAGGCCAGGGTTTGAGTCTGGCAGATGGGCAAAGTCAAAAGTTCAAAATCCAGTTCCTGTTTGACTTGAAGCCTTTCTTAACCCTGCACTGGAAGAGCTTGCAGCATAATGAGTATGTATGTAGAAATCTTCAGACAGAAGAACCCAAATATGGCTCATTCAACCCAAATTGAGGTATTTTTCTCAATTTCAGACGAGCAGCTCAACAGCTTCCAGAAATCTGTATGCCCCTTGGTACGACTCTGATGTTAGACTTTTGCACTCAGAAACCTTCACTGTTCATTTCTGAAGCTCTGAGGACCCTGCAGAGGATTGCCTTTGGGGAATTAACTTTGTGTTAACGACTGGAAATCTTTTGTTCGCTCTTTCCATGTGTGCAATGACACGTGCTCATGCTGGAACCCCATTTCAGTGCCTGGATTTCCAAAATCTCCTGAGACACAGAGGGCTTTCTGTCGGTGCAAAACTGCTGTGGGAACGGCCTTTCCTGTGGCCGTTGAGTAGAGTCCCCTGAGACACGTTCAGCCATATGAATGGCTTTAATGTTTAATTCATGCTGTCTGAGTCAGTCATCCCGTTCAGATGAACGGTGCTGGAACCAGTCTTGAAGGAACTCGAGTGCTTCCCAGACAGACAGATTTCCCCATAAGTTCTGTGGAGTTTTGCAGGTGGGGTGCTTGGTGAGGTGCTGAGTGAGAAGATGTCCTGGTGGGAGGTGGTAGCTTGCTTCTGGCATGAGATTTTCTTTTTCTGCAAAAGGAAGGGATGTTGATCTGGAACCACTTTTCTCTGTCAGCGGACGGTCTTCAGTGCCCTCCTAGGAAGATCACAGCTATCACAGTGGGTATAATTTTCATCTAATTATATGATGTCACTTTGTACCATGGTGGAAAGCTCAGTAGTTGGCTTTCTACGAGCTCAAGTTGCAGCCCATAGTGCAGCAGCAGCAGTGCTAACAGAGTCAGCAAGGGCTACTTCGGAACAGTTTTATTTATTTGGGTTTATGAAGTGGCTTATGCAAAAGTAAGGAACAGTTTGACAAAGCAGTTGTCGTAGACTAAATACCAGATTCCCCAAACATCTGTTGCAAAAGCCCTGTTAAATTCTCATTCCATTCCACGGGGAAAGCCTGAGAAAAAAACAAGCAGACCTTTCAGAATGAGCTAAAGGAAATTAGTTGCAGACTAAGGAGGAAGGGAGTTGAGGTTCCCAGGAACGTGTATTCTCATTTTTGCTACGGCGAGCTGTTAGCTGGAAAATTCCAGCTGCCACAGACAGGATTGGACAGAAAACAAGTCTATTAAGCACATGCATCTTGCAGAAAAAAATCATGTAGCTAACCTGTCCGTAGCCAGGCAGTGTGTAATTTCCTGGGACAGACACCTGCCCTCACACGTGTTCCAGGTGAAGCTGAGGTGCCCGGCTGGGTGCAGGTGTGGGCGCAGAGGCTCTGCAAAGGTGTTGGGGCTGCTCGGGGCAGAGCTCAGCCCTGTGCATCTCTGCTTTATGCAGGCGTGGGCCCTTTGCTCGCGGTCTAGCTGCACGCTTGAATCAGCAGTCCTCGTCCAGCCTTTTAATGGGAGTACTTGTTTTCTCGTCCCTGCATTTTCTGAGGGCAATAAAAGCAGCTGTGACCTGAACTCAGGTGGACACACAGGATGCACAGAGCATGCCAAGTGCAGGCTGGGTGGCACAGCTCAGCCAACTGCTGCGGAGACGTGGTGCCTCTAAATGTTCTAAAATACCTCCTTTTTCAACGCATATGTCCTAGAGTATTTTTCGGAATTTAATAAATAGCATTAGTCTGGTAGACTGGTCCAGATGGTTCCTTTCTCCAGCTCCCAGCTTTTAATCATAGTCTGTTTTCACATTAATAAAAGAGCGAGTTATGTAAGTAATTTCACTAATATTAGCCCCAGGCTCCTCGCTCCTGAGAGTTTTGTGGTACAGAGCTATTCTCTGAATCCCAAAGCTATGTGTAATTGTACAATACACAGTTCAGCTCACCATATGCACTTCATATAATTGAGAAAATTTACTTAATTTTATCCACTATTAAACCCAGCTTTAAATGAGAAATGAAACTAACTAATACAATGGACAATTCCTCCTGACTCTAATAAACCCCGTTTCTCTTTTGTTGGTATCGAGCAGGGTTTATTTTATTATGGAACAATAAATAGGTCTGAGTATCCAGCCATTTGTCAGTGCAATCAAGGACAGGCATAATTAAAAGGTAGAGCTGACTGACCAAATAAAGTTAAAAACCCAAACAAACAGACATTCATATCTTCTCAGAGATCTCTGGTAGGTGTCAAGTCATGCCCACATCTTGGAAGGGAGAGGTTGGTGGTTGCCCAGCAGCCTGCGTATGGCAGGAGGGAGCGCTGCTGTGGCCCCAGCCCTTGCTTTGGGCTGGTGCTGGGCAGTGCTGCAGGGCCACGAGCCCCCTGCAGCCTTCCTAGAGCTGCTCTTTGGGGCTGTACCACTCCAGCAGCACAGGCTCCTGCTGGAGGCTGCTGAGGGTGGGGATTTGGCCTTGTCGATGAGCTGTTGCTTCCGAAGCAGTACTGGATCCATGCTCGTGTCTGGTGCTCATCTTGACAAGCGTTTATATCTCTCATAACTTTCTGGATTTGTTGCTTTGTTGTTTTTATATGTTTCATTGTTGTGATGCTGCAGAATGTCCTCCTAGGCAGAAGTGTAGCCAAAAGGAAGAATGGGTGTGATCACAGACTTAGGATTCAACAGGTAAAACTCCTGTTGATATCACTGGGAGTCAGATCATGCCCACCACTTTCTCTGCCAAAAGTCAGTACAGCCCACTGACACAAGCAGAGCAAAGTGTTACAACCTTTGAGGTTATCAGGTGTAGAGTTATGTCAGTGTCCAATCACTGGAATCTCAAGGTACCTTCTGTTTGGCAGGGAAACCAGTCGAGAGGAAAATCAACCTGGTTCTTCAAGTGTTCTCTGTGCTTTTGACCCAGCTTTGGCAAGCCATCAGCACACAGTGCTGCTGTTGCCGTGTGGATCGTGCAGACATCCTGGGTGTGCAACACCTTCCATCTCAAACAGCTGCTCAGATCAACATCTGACTTTGCCCCAGACCATTTTTGCAGTTTGGTGGAAGTGGAGTTTGTCACACGGGCTGCACGCGAGCCACATCCCACTTTGCCTGCAGCAAGCAGAACAGTTTCCTTGTGGAACCTTTTCTCTGTGAGGCTGGCCCACGTTCCTGTGGGACTGCACGATGGATCGTCAGCTTCTCCACATCTACCTGTGTGTTAGAGGGGCTGGTGCCCGGGCTGTGCTGAGCTCAGCTCTCCTTTCTTGCTCCCCTCGTGGAGACTGGGCGAGGGAGAGCAGATGTGCCAGAAGCCACTTCTGTTTTATGGGAACCTCTTGTGTCCCAGGCTGGGGAGATGCTTGTCCTCGTGACAAACATTGCGCCTATGGGTGGGTGCACGAGTGATGCATGCTTGCAGTTCTTATTGCTTAATTAAACAGTTTAATTAAGATACCAGGCAAAATACGTGTCAGTGTTTATCTGCAGTGCAAGGGGAGCCGTTCCTGGCTGCTGGCATGAACAGTGCACAGTCACTTTTCCAGTAACTGTAAGCAAATAAAAAGAGTGGTTGTTTATGGTCTTAAAAGTTTTTCCCAATAAATTAATTTCCTGTATTTCATTAACTCTGCCCGGTTACCAAGGGGGCATTGGGAATCTTCTCTGCCAAATCTGCTTTAATTTTGCATGTCAGGCGAATTTACCTCTCAGTTAGGAACTGATGTAACAAGATGGTGGAAATCATATCTTTGGCTGGAATATGTTCAGAACAGGTTCACTGTTAAGAAAACCCTCAAGTAATTCAGTGCTTGTTATTAAAGCAATAAGAAACTTAAACAAGATTTCAAATCTGTATTTGACCTTTAATTTACCTCAGCAAGGCAGAGCTGAATTAGCGTCATGCATCTAAACAGAGATTTTGATTTCCAGAATGATGTGTGAGCTTTGATATTATTCTCCAGTTTTGCAGGCCATATTGTAGAAATGAGAAAGGTGGGGTTTTTCCAGTCTGCCTGTTTGTGGAGTAAATGTTAATGACATATTTCCCCCTCTTTTATGGGCTTTTACTTGTGAGTGCTAGATCTGACCCCTTGCTCCACGACTGTACTCACTTGGCATATAAATGAGGATTTATAACAGAGTTTTAACTCTTCCAAATGGCTGTGGGGTCAGAGGTGACTGCTGCTTTATGGTATGGTCTCAGGCACAGAATGTTGTGATGTTTTAGTCCGGGTAGGAGAGTTTATGGTATGAGCTTCCTGTGGTAACGCAGTTTTTAGGAGGAAAATGATTTTTGTGCATCCTGGTGGCTCTAAACAAGAAAAAGGGCTGTGTTGAACAGTGCATACATGGCTGGCTTAAATCTTTGGTACCTCAATAAAGCCTTTAAAATACCTGACATTTGGAGCAGTGATGCATGCCATGGAGAGCATTCTCCATGCAGGATGGACTCTTCGTTTGCTCTTCGGAGGTGATCTCAGCAGGTCCAAGGGGAGCTGCAGTAAGGTCAAGAGTAACCTCTTTCTTTTTAACTCATCAAGGCAGCCTCATACTACTGCAGGTAGAAGGTTTGCACAAGTAAATGGAGTATAGCTCAGTCTCAGCTCTGTGGTTCGCAGATCCAGGGGGTCATGAGAGGGATTCTCCGCACTGGACTTCCTCTACTGCAGAAAAACGTTGTTTCCACAGGTCTAAAGTGCGTGGGACAAAGGATTACAGGTTATGGGATCTGTATGTCTCCTGATGTGTTTGTGCAAGCCAGGAGAGTGAGTGAAAACTCCTGTGGGTTTTCCTTCTTCTTCTCCCACTTTTTTCTGTTGTTTAGTGGAAGGGGCTTTGTTGCACTTCTGAAGCCGACTCGTGTCACAATCACACACAAAGAAAACATTTGCACTTTGTAACTCACACGTACGTGATTGCTCTTTGTTCACTCACAGGCAGTTCTTTAGGTAGGAAGCCTCCAAAAAAGCTTTCTTAAGGTAGCAGAATGAGAGGACAGGCAGGGAATTTAATACATACTTGGAAGAGTCATGCTACTGCAAAGGTGCTGAATGCAGTCGTGGTGCCGTTCTGAGCTGGGATTTGCAGGCAGTTAAAGGGGTGGGTGATGTGCCCCCCACTGCCCCTCAGCTGGACAGCTGACCCCTTCCAGTGTCTCTGCAGAGCCAGGAAATACTCTCCACATCTCCACACAGTGCACTTAACTGGGAAATATTTCAGGTGTATTTCAGTCCCATCCTTCTGCCATGGCTACCTTTCCCTCTGCTTTGGCTTTCTTGTTCCTCTGTCATCTCCTTCTGCTCTCGTTCCTCATCTGCTCTTACTTACCTGTTGGCTTATTCAGGTGTTTTGGTGGCACTCTAAAGCTGGACAAATTGTAGCAATTCTTGTCCCCACGCTGGCCTTCAAACCATGCCCCTGACAGCAACCCCAGAGCAGAAGTGTTGAAAAGGAACTTTCAGGACTGTAGTGCCCCCTTGCCAGTGCAGGAGGAGGCTCGAGGCATCTGAATCAGTGGTTTTGATTCTGGAATAACAGTAGGACAGTGCATGGCTCGGGTTCCTAAATGAAAAGAAATTCTGAGGCAGCTTAAGTTCCGTAAGCGAGGAAGGAAATGTAATGTGGCTTGGTGCATGCAGCAACACGCTTATTTTGTTGAGCTGATTTGTGATTTTTTTTTTTTCTTGACCTGGGATAAGAGAACTGATAGAAGGCAGCTAGAGGTGGCCTTTGCAGAGGGATTATCATCAGAATTTAAGTGCAGTGATAAGAGTCCTGCCTCTGTCTTCATAACTCCTCAGTTTAATTTGCCATCCTTGTGGAGTTGCTGAGCTTGTGTTTAAGAACTCAGGAGGATGTGAATGGTTATGTAGCCAAGCATAGAAAGGTTTTAAAAATTACTTTCCCAAGAAAATCCTTTAAATATCAGGAGCAGCAAACCCCAAAAGGAAGATCAGTTTTTTATGATTACTGCAGCTTATTTGGGTCAATGAAGAATGTCTGCTTTTATTCAGAGAAAGTGTGACTGGGGCATAAAAAAACATTACAGGGACTGTTAAGGGATTTTTAAGTTCCTTGTGATATGTGAGAAACACCCAGGAGGCTCTCAGAACTTTTTTTATTATTCTGAAGTTGTTTTATGTTGTGCTTGGTCTTTATATGGAGCACCAGAACTGTCAATGCTTCAAGCTCTAATTGAGTCGAAGGTAGTTACTGGGCTCAGCAGGGGAAATGGTACTTTACAGGTGGTCACATTAAATGATCCAGTGGCCCCCTTCTGGCCATAAAAATGTAGGCTTTTTTTCCCATTATCCTCAAACGTAAAATATGCACCGAGCTCTTTGTTAGCCTTTAAATCAAGCTACAGAAGTTGCTGAAAGCAAACCCAGAGTTTTATACCAGACTATGAGAAGTATGAAGAGAATGAAAACAGGAAACAAAGCATGTCTAAAATAAGCCGGTGTCCAGCCCAGGAAAGCTAAATCAGAGCATTACAGTGTCAGAATATAATACAAAGCCTAGCAACCTGTTTTATGCATTGCAGGGCCTTCTGCTTGCTGTACTGCTCTGATGTTCTGCGTGACACCCGCAGGAAGGTCTGTACAAGGTGTCCTCAGAACCTGGCAGACCCAGGAGACGAGGAACACTCCTGCACTGCTGGGACAGCTCATTAGCTCAGCTGTGGGACTCTCTTCTGTCACCAGCAGAACGCTGTCCGTGCAGCAGTGCCCAGGAGAGCAGCACCTGCCTGCAGCCCACGGTCCCAGGGCTGAGTGTGCCATGGCACCCCATCCCAGAAACCATCCCAGAAACTGCCCACGAGCATGTTCTGCTCGTGGGGGCTGCAGCAAAGGGCTCTGAGGGGTGAGGACTTTGTCAAAAGCACTTAGAACAGGAGGACTCCCTTTAGCTTTTGTTACACACAAGTGAGCGCACAGAGAGTGGGAGTCAGCCAGGGGTTGGGGCTGCTGCCCCACATAGAGGTTGGGAGTCCTGGGGTTCACCCTTCTCATTGGGTCCACTGACATTCCGTAAGTAAGAGATGGCTTTGGGTTATGGGACTGGAAACATAAAGCCTTGTACAGGGCATAGAGTCGCATTCAGTTTAAAGATCAGTTGCATTTTTTTAAGAAATATGTTGTGAAGGTGAAGTGTGTCCACAGGGGTGTGCGTGTGGAGCTTGTGGCTCTGTGAGGCTGAACAGCAAACATCAGTGTCAGAAGAAGTCATTGAGGCAATTTAAGCCAGATATGATTTAGCAGCAGCAACAACAAAAAGATGTGAAACTGCATACTCTGGATTGTTGTTAGCTCCCAGCTATAGCAAGGACTGACCTGATCCTTCTCCCTGCTCTGTCCTTGGTCACTCACTCACATTTCCTGGCTTTTTGTCCCCCCACGAATCTCCTGGACAGCTTATTTTCTGTTCCGTGCAGCTCATAGACTGGGTAAGAAGATGTAATCCTGTTTTCTTACGGCGTCGTTATTTTATTGGAAGCCATGAGGTGTGTCCAGGCACGTGTGTCACGAGCCACGCACCGTGGTCACACCATGGAGTTGGCCACTTAGCCCAGAGGGGCTTTAGTTCTTGCTGGCACGGAGTGGTTTCCTGCTGGACTTCCTATCCCAAATGGCACAGCTGCTATTTCTGCTGGTACCCAGAGGTCAGAGATTTTGCGGCTTTGAAGTAGCCACTGAAATAATGCTGACTGCGATCCAGGGTGTGAGCGGAGTGAGGCTTCACTGGTGCTTTGGTCTGCAGACAGTGGGGACGGGTCACAGCTGTTCACACCTGGGTTGCTGTCTGGCAGTGACGGGTCCCTGGTGCTGCAGATGGCAGAAGATGACCTCTTGCAATTGCTGGGGTGGATAATAATTCTGCCTTCTCCTCCCCTAATAGTGTCTCCACTCAAGAGAGGCTCAAAAAACTGAAAGGTATGTTTAACCTACTATTAAAAGCCCTTTGCAGGCATTAGGGCTGCCCCTGTGGTGGGTATTTTGGCAAAGACTTCACTTTAAATATAATGGCATTACCTTGAAGGCTCTGTGCTGCCCTGGTGAGAGACAGCACACAGATATTTCAGGCAGCTTTTAGAAATTGGGAGGGGAGGCAGGAGGAGAAAATGCTGCACAATTGTTTGATGTGCTGATCAAAAGATAAACTAGAATCAAATTAAACCCCAAGGGTTTGTACAACCTTGCTTATGTTTTATGCAAACCTTCCTCTACCAAAGGAAATAATAAAACACTGTTGCCTTTCAAGGCAGATGGAGTGCAAATGATGAGCAATTTTTCCCTGTTTTATTCCACTACTTACGTTGTTGTTTTACAATTTCTCCTTACCTGTACCACATCATTTCGGATCATTAGGAGTATGGTACTTGGTATTCATTCTACCACTTTGAGTCCCTCTCTTGTGCTGGCTGGAGAAATGGAGCCATTTGTCTTTTGGCTTCTCATCAAAAGGCCAAAGGTGCACAGTGGGCAGGAAAGGAGGTATTCATTTCATTCCCTGAAATCAAGGGGGAATTCAAAAAATGGACTCTTTCAAAGGCACAGACAAAATCTCAAAATACATCCAGGTATCTTCTGAAATTAAACACCTCTCAAATGTTCTAGGTCACCTGAAAACACAGAGGAAAGCGTGTAAGAAACAGTTTGTCTCAGGTATGAACAAGTCCCAAAATATCTTAGAACAAAACCTGCCAGTGCTGCTGGCAAACGTGAGGCCTCCTGTAAAGCAGGAGAGCTTTGCTCTTCCAGCAACGAGTAGAGCACAGTTCTCCCCTGTTCTCTGGTCTGTAGAAGCAGTCCTGGGAACAGGAGATAGTCCTGAGGTGTGGAAGGGGGGTTGGATTTGTTTTCTTTGGCTCCTGCAGGTCGTGAGCCAGCAGAGCTCCCCAAGGTGTTGGAAGGTGCACGTGTGCAGATCTGCGTGTGTGAGCACAGATGCTCGTTTGGCCTCAGCTGGACTGAAAACACGAGTGAAGTCTGCACAGACCCTACACCTGCTTCAGGTGGTGACAGCCACTGTCCCACCCCGAGGAATGGCCTGACAGACTTTCTGCCCACCCCAGCTGGGCCCAGCAGTTGTTCAGCAGCAGCAGAGGCGTTTCAGGGGGCACGTGCTGGCTGCCCTGAGCTTACATCGTGTTTGCTCCCTAGTGGAGTGTTTATCTGTGGAAGTGAAATGGAGAAATTGGCCTGTGCCAGGAGAGCCAGACCGAGTTTACAGGGTGGTTTCTGGCTTAAGAGTTTAACTTCCAGCAGGTCTGCTCAACTCGTCTTTCCAAATAGCAGGAGTCAGTGTTTTCCTTGGACAAAGGACAAAGTCAGGCAGTCACTGCTTCAAATTTCTGGTTCTTTATCTTATCATGAAGGAGTGTAGGATGGTATTTAGAAGGTGGCTATTGCCATAACTACTATGATCATGTTACTTGCTTGGCTGTATTCCTGGCCTTTTGTCTTTGAGGAGCTGACTAAGGAAATGCTAAAAAAGCTACTCGTGGTTGAATCCACAAAATGACAATGCCGGGGACACAGGCAAGGTTTCGAGGCACTGTCTCATTTTTTGTGATCCCGTGTTTACCCCTCTTCCCTGAAGCCAGAATCCCCTGTGCTAGAGAGCACCTCTGTGCTTGGCCGGGGTGTTGTACCTGTGCAGGGTGACCCCTCCCTGCCAGCAGAGTGCAGTGGCACCCTCGGACCCTCGGGAATTGTGGGCTCTGCTGGAGCTGCCCTGGCTGGGTGGGTGTGATGTGCATGGGTGGTTTTTGCACAGTGCTGCAACACAGGGTGCAGGAGACAGCCCTTCCCTGGGCTGTGGTGCTGGGGGGACAGGCAGAAGTGTGTCCTTTGCTACAGCACTTCCTAGCATCCGAGTTTGCCAAGTGTATTTAAGAGAGAACATTAGATGAATGAAAACTGATGAGGGATGCAAGGCACTGAAACTCGTCGAGACTGTCAACTTTAAACCGGTTTTTGTCTTTAAATTTCATTTTTTTTTTATCTTTTAAAGTCTCACTGCCATGGCAATCTATGTACAGATGGTGATAATATGGAAACGCTGACATTC
Source organism: Cnemophilus loriae (assembly GCA_013397755.1). Classification (NCBI taxonomy): domain Eukaryota; kingdom Metazoa; phylum Chordata; class Aves; order Passeriformes; family Corvidae; genus Cnemophilus; species Cnemophilus loriae. The sequence goes on along the minus strand of VZTF01006514.1, from coordinate 296,647 downwards.
ACAGAACCTTTTTCTATCACAAAACTTCCGTATAAAGATGGAGTTTCGAGATTCTGGGGCTGGATATACTGCATTTTCCCAGCTTATGCAGATGGCCCTTCCTGCTACGTGCCTGTCAGTCATAGCACAGGGACAGACGAAGAACAGCCTGGTGGTTAAAGGGCAAATAAGAGATGCAGGAGTTGGAGTTACAGTTTCTAATCCGTGCCGCATCTGCACGGAGCTTCCTTTGCCTTCCCTTTTCCTGTGATGTCCAGTGAGGCTGTAAATTCTTCAGTATGTGGAAAGAGCTTTTCCAGAGCTCAGAAAGCATCTCTGTACATCCATACAAGCGTGCAGCCAGAACCCACATTACATTGATGGCTGTTGGCAGTAATTGCTGATGAGGAGTGAGCACTTCCCCATCTGCCTCTCCTCCCAGGATCTGCCTTGGAGCAAGTCTTGCAAGGACCAGGCAGTAGCCCAGCTCCTTCCAAACCATCTCACACCTATCCCTTGTCCCTCCAATACGTGCAAGGAGAGCAAAAGTTCTTCCTTGGCGATAGCATGGAGGAGGCTTGCTGAGGAAGAGCCCTTGTGGGGAAGTCTGTGGCAGCAGAAGATGAAGCAGTGCAGTTCCTGCATTTGAGCAGCCCTTACACATACTCCTCTGCAATAAGGGTAATTAATGGATGCCAGCTATTAGCAAATGAGGCTCAGTTCAACTGCTCTGGCTCACAACAGCCAATTCACTGAATCAGAACTACATCCATTAATCACGAGCTGTTGCTTTTGTTATTGTAATTGAAGGCTGGATTCAGGCCTCACATCCAACCCAACTCACCTGACTATCCTCGACTATCACTGTTATTAAAAAAATGGAATAGAAGTCTTATCGACCCAGGTGTTCCTTGAAGCAAGTACAGGAATGAATTTTTTAAAGCAACAACAAACACACATGGCTGATGTGGCCGGACTTCCCACACCCAGTGACTCTCTGCTGACCTTGCTTCTCAGCTGAGACTCACACGTGGTCAGCCTGCTCATCCTCTGGAACAGGCAGGATATTGATATGTACAAGAATTATGCTCTTGTAGCCTTCAGTAATCTGTCAGCTCACAGAGCGGAGCAGACAGACAGCAGGACAGGGAAGGCATGATGGAAACCAGGGCTTGGGAGTCTGCTCACCAGGAGTGGACAGAAAGAAGGCCACGGGGTGGGAGTCGTGGCAGAGCTCAGGCTTTTGGAGAGGAAGCTGGGGAGTTTTGCCCTAGTGTAAGTGGTGTGCCAGCTGCCAATCTGCTGCTTCTAGGTGGAAGGTGCAAAGGAAGGTGTGCGTGAGAAGGAGGGCATGGAAGCTGCCCAAGGCAGGAAGACAGCGTTACCTTTTCTCTTGGGCTGACAATGTGTTGTGTTTCAACTGATGTTAACCAGCAGTTTTGCAGAGTAAAAAAATCCACTTCTCAGGTGTTGTTTTCCCAATGGCAAAGCACACAGTGGTTTCAGTGAAGTATTTAAAGGTCAGGAGTAATCACATTTATCTATCAGCCGCTGTCCTCTTTGGGTGGGGTAAATACAGAGCACAAGACCTGCAGTTTAGCAGGGTTGTGTCCTGTCCGGACTGCGATGAGATACGAAGGTGTTGCAGTCCCTCAGAGCAGCATTGTCTGTGTTGAAAGAGAATGCCAAATTCTCAAGGAAAAGCAGTGTAACAATGATTCAGCTTTGCCATCAGTTTGTGGACTGTAGGATAGTTGCCCACTTCACGCTGGGCTGTCAGGCTTGCTGGCTGCAAAAAGCAGCAGGATGTGGGGCTCATACAGCTGGATTTAGGTTGGAAACATTTAGCCTTCTACGTCCAAGCCTGTGCTGCTGGGCTGCCTGCTGCGTCTTCTCTGCTGTTGGGTTGTAATGGAGTTTGACAAGGATTCTTCCCTCTGGAAAACTCAGAAGAACTAGGCTTTCTTGCACATTCATGGAGATCATTTAGTGACACCAGTACCAGGGCCCTGGTGGAGTTGAAACAGCGAGTGAGTAACAGCCCGTAAGTAACGGCGGCGACGCGGCCCTTGCAGGGAACTCTTCTGTGATTTATTTTAAACAAAAATAATTTGTAAGTTGTGGTTCATTGGAACAGTCGATCCTGAAGAACAGTTCTCTTCTGGAAAATGACTGTGCCACAATAGCTGTGCAGGTGGGCTGTATCAAGAGTCTGGTTTAGTGAAGTTACAGCCAAAATAAGCAAGTGTTGCTGTTAACACAGGGTGTGTGTTGGCCACTCTGCAGCTCTGAGCATGAGCTGGTTTCCTTGCTCTTTCTTGCATCTTCAACTAAAGGTTCACCTGGTTCCAGTCAGGGAATGATGTAACTGCACTAAGCCTGCTGAGTCTGCATTGAATAATTAGTATTTACTGGCAGTGCCAGGGAGCAGAAGCTCTCCCAAACTGAATTTGCAAGGTCTCAGTCAGAGAAAGAACGTGCGTGTCAGCTGCATGCATGCACTCAGACATGCGTATATATATATATACATGCACGTCTCCTGCCCTGAGCCACTGCAGTAACCAGGCAGCAGTACCTGGAATCACTGTCAAGGAGCTCTGCCCCTAATTGCTTTTCAGTTGGTGTACACGTGAAGCACGGATCAGTGGGACAAAGTGAGCACAAGGCTGCAAACGGCAAATGAAACGGCTGGTGAGGAAGGCAGAGGTGTACTCAGCATGGATCAACTCTGCTCACCACTTGGAAATTGGGGCATGCAAATGGGAGCTTTCACGGTACCCAGGGAGCGTGTGGGGACTGGGAATTCAGCAGGCAGGCCTGGCCCTGGGTGTGAGGTGGGCAGCAGGCTGGGTGCTTGGGCAGCCAGCAGTGCTGTTCCTGTTCTCCATCCCATCTCCTCTTCCTTTCCTCCTGGCACACAAACAGGGGGAGATCCAACCCAGCCCCGTTCCTGGCAGGTGCTTTGCCACCACTCGCAGGGCGCCGCTTGCTCGTTGGTCTCCTGCACTCTGTCAGCAGATAAGAGGATGGGAGATGGACTGCAGAGAGCTGGCAGTTGTTTGAGGAAAGATTCAGGCTTGTCCAAAAGACGCAGAAAAGCCACTGTGGGCTTGCAGCATCCGTGCAGGGTGGATGCACACTCTGGCTGGCTGGGTTTGTCTCTGCAGGGTGGGTGATGGCTTCCTTTGATCCCACAGCTTGGCGTTCTCTCTCCCCCTGAGCAACTCTGGCTGCTCAGCTCACCGCCCCGTGATTTGGGCACAGCAGCATCCTTATAAACCTACTGCTGTCCTTAAAGATACCATTTAGCTTCCTGGTGTTTTCAAAAAGGCTCCATGTGGTGATTCCACTCCCATCTCAGAGGAGCATCTGCTGTTTTGAATAAATATAAACCCAAAGCCTTTGCTCACCCCAGGAGCTGCAGCACCCTTGCAAGGCAGAGGTGTGCAGCTCTGAGCTTTGTCCTCTCTCTGGTACCAACTGTCCTGGTATGTCTCGGCTTGCAGGCACAGTCTGAAGTGCTTCATAGCCCCCTTCATGCTCACTGAGGTACATTTTTACCTCACCAGAGGGAGCCGAGTTCTGCTCTCTCAGCGTAGCTGTTCGTGGCTGCTCTCTGACATGAGGGAGCCAGGGAACATGCTCTCCATTTGCTACCAGATTTTCATAGTTACTTCCCTTGCCTTAACTTGTTCACTTCACAACAGGAGAGACTCTGAATTTTGGAAGGCAAATTTCAGTGCTTTTTGAGAACTAGGCTCCTAAAGATGCCTGGAGTTAGACACTCAAAATAGCAAATCATTCTTGAAAATACTAATCAGATTATTTTAATAGTTCAACTCCCTGGGGAGTAGTGGCTGGAGTGGACAGGAAGATACCCAGACTGAGGGCTTTCCTCATGAGTCACCTGCCCTGACCTCAAGAGCCGTGTTTAAGGGCTGCCACATTTCAGGGTCACTCAGCTGCTGGTTGCTAGCAGTAAGTACACGTTGTCCAAACAGTACCAGTTTTCCACAGATCCAACTTCACAGTCTTGAGCACGCTCTGGAAGCAGGGGGACAGCAGACACTGCTTCTCAGGGGGACACATTCCTCCCACAGCAGAGGCAGGAAACTTTGGGCAAAGAGAAAAGGAGCCCACGTGGGCCTCCCTGCAATGTGGTCCCCACCTGGGGCCCTGTGGTGGTCTGGCCCCAGTGTGTGAATGTGAGCAAAGGTTTGTCTGGGTCCAGCCCTCAGCTATTGATCCCACTTCAACTAATGCTGAACCAGATTTGCAATGGCTGAAAAACACAAGGGATAAGTACATGAGCTGAAAAGGCAGAGTTAGTTAGGCCCTGGGGGAGAAAATATCAGTGACCAGTGGGAGATATAAACACCAGATACTGCTTAATTTACTGGCACAGAGGTTCATGGGCTGGGAGCTGAACCAAAAGCAAAACCATGGCTGTGCTGCTGGGAAAGACAAGGGTTATAAGCTCTTGAAAGAGCCTGCCACAATCTTACTTTCATCAGTTAGTATAAAGAAAATATACAGCCTAGCTGACAGCAACTTTTTACTGCTTGGGGAAACAAATAGCGATTGCAAGCGGGAATGACAGACAGACCAGAATTGTGCTTTGCCAGGCTGAATAGAGCTGTTAGGCAGCATCTGAAGGGCTTGAGCAGAGGTGATTAAAGAAGATGCTATCTCCCAACCCCAGCAGACTACAAAAGGTGTATTTTCAGTGGCTAAATCCTGAAACAATTATGGCCTGGAGTGTAGTCAGGTTATTTCTTATCTTTCTGATGGCCTGCTGGCAAAATCTGTTTTCTTAAATGAGGTTTGTAATGTCTAATACTTCCAAGGAAAGATGGTATTGCCGCTGCAATGTGTGTGGTAGTGAGGATCAAAATAAACATAGCAGGCATTGCTAGAACTGCGTGGGCTTATAATTAATATCCCATTCTTCAGGGAAGTGATATTTTCATTTCGGTTGGGGAGGGACTTGTTGCTTGTTACACAGGAGCGCTGAGGGTTGTGCCTGCTCCACATTGCCCCTGTGCTCCCTCAGCACAGGCAGGTTTGGCATTTGCCTCTGAATTGCTGGGCTTGTTCCTGCTGGGTTCTCCAGACCTGCTCCTGTGGAGGGGAGGTCGCTGCACAAGGAGGCTGTGGCCATGCCCTGTGCCTGGGTGGGAGTGCGGTGTGTGTGGATGGGTGGGTGCTGACACCCAGCCCAAGGCAGTGGTAGGTTTCTGTGGATGAGCTGTTTCATGGCACACGATGGGGTTTTGTTCTCATCCTGGCCCTTGACCATCTTGCGGTTCCATTTTGCTGTGCCTGTCCAAGACGGACAGAGTGCCAAAGTCCTTCACTGGAATAATTTGTCTCACCTGAGACGATGGTGACCTGGTACCAGCAGGCAGCACGACCCTTCAGAGGCTTCCCTGAGCCTGCCCAGGGCTGAGGGCACATAGCTCTGCTGAGCTTTAGGTCTGCAGCTCATCCTGAGAGAAACAGTGCCTTTGCTTTAGTGGTTCTGTGAAGATGAGCACAAATTATTATTGTAAGCTTTAGTGCAATACACACTTGTAGGAAGGCTGCTTCATTTAGTGTTTCTTTTTCTGATATCCTGAGAGCTTTACTATGAGGAGTTTTTCTTTAAAAAGAAACGCCAAAGGCATACCCACTCTGCCTCGCAGAGACAGTGAATCCATGGCACTGCAGCTGACGGGGTTTATTTCTTCCTGCTATAACGTGCAACCTCAGCATTGCATCAGGTAGTTAAGATTTCCAATCGTCGCACTTCTTACTTATGAGATGGGGGAAAAGGACATGATGGCAAAGAAGGGTGAATGAGTGTAGTCAGAGGAAGAGAGAACAGGCTGCTGAGAAGAGGGAAGCACGTCGTATCGCAGAGGTTTTCCAGCAGCAGCAGCAGGTCTCCGGAATTTAACTGCTAGGTGGTGAAGCCACAAGGGATTGTGATCTTCTGGAGTGCCCTTCTGCATACTCTGTTCCATGGGATCACTCTGCATTCATTCCTTTATAAGGCAAAGCCTCTCCTTCGGCAGCTGATGTCAGCCCCAGACAGCTGAGCAGGGTGAGGGGCATGGAAAGGGGAGCCGGGGCTGGGTTCTGTGCTGGCTCTCAGAAGCCAGTTAGGCAGGTGCTCTCTGGGCTTGGGCTTTCTGCCCATTGTGCTCAGGAGCTTCCTGGCCTGGTACATTGGAGGTTTTGAGAAAATGTATTTTCCCGCTCTCCATTTGGTCAGATGAATATACGACTTTTTCAGAGGCAACAGAGAACCGTCAGAATTGGAATAGTGTTGTGGGTTTCTTGGGGTTTTGTGTGGGGTTTTTCTCTTTATGAAGCACCTAGGGAAGAGGGAAGGAGTAGGATATTCCAAAATGACAATTGTCCTGAAGAGTGTCCTGAAAAACTTCTGCTGTATTGCAGGCCGCCCCATTTGGCTTCTTTGAATACAAATCAGCAATGAAAGTGAAATTTGCTAGGAATTGAAGTAGATAATATACATGAGGGACACACTGAAAGTTGTCCATGTTTAGAGTGTGATGAGGCTTTGAGATCATTTTCCTGTCCTGGCAGTGTTCTACTGTTCTTGTTTTCATGCAAAATCTTGGTCGTTTTGAGCTGCCTCAGGAAGTGTACACGGGCTGGTCCTTGGGCCCCTTTATTGAAATATCGTGTCAGGCTGGGAAAAAAAGAAACCCTAAAATTCATCTAGAAGTCTGCATCTTCTGGCAGGCAAAAGCATGGAATTGGAGTACTTTCAGGACTTGTGAAGGAAGCTCGTCTTTTGACAGTATCTTTAATTACAGTCTGAAGGCCATAGCTAGGAACTAGGCGGCCATCTGGCACACAGCTTTCAAAGTCCACCTTGGAGGAACTGTTGATTCAAGCCAGCAGTGTCTGTAAAGCATCTGACTTGCAGCACGCTTCACTTCTGAAAAGCAGCACTTGACTCAAGCTCCTGACACAAGGGCAGTCGCTGTGTAGTGGTTGCGATTAAAGTAACGGAGCAAAAGCCTTGGCCAGTGTTTGGACAAACCTCTCTCTGCTCAGAGGATGGATGTGAAAGCTCTTCCCAGCCTGGCTAACTCGCTGTTTAAGCACACAGGTGGGTTACAAGAGTTGGAATCACTGGGGGTCGAGTCCCTCTGCCTTGGAAGGCAGCAGGAGTTCTGCCATGGACTTCAGTGGGAGCAGTTTCAGCCTCAGGTGGCCGACAGCCTGAAGTTACATAAAGTGCTTTGCATCACACTGACAAGGATGTGGATTTCTAACAGCAGCTCCTCTGCAAGGAGATCTGATCCATTCCCATTTGTTCCCCCATCAGATGCTGCCTCAGAAATTGGTAGTTCAGTGTCTCTGCTGGTTTAAGGCAACTGCTGACCAAAGTACAGGTTTTGTTACTTGTGTGCCCTGATAAATATCTTAAGGCAGATGCAGAACTCTGTAAGCAGAGGGGAAGAAGCCAATTGCCAGTGGAAGGCCATGCTGGGATAGAATCAGGGATACTTCCTCCACGTCCTTGGGAAGCCAGGTGATTGCAGTGTGCTGCAAGGGACATGAGGACTTTGAGGAAACCCAAGATTTTGTCTCACAGGATCCACGGAGTTTGGAGCATAGCTGCTGCACTGCCACTTGAGCACTGCACTTCTACTCGGCACAAATGTGGGGAACCGAAGATCGGAGTGAAAGGGGTCGAAGAAGGAGTGAGTGGATAATCTGTGTCAGTGGAAACAGGCCGGGGAGGAAAAAGAAGAGGTGACAACAGAGCAGCACGTGGTCTTCTCCTTTCTGCAGAAGTGCAGTGTGGGCCACAGCTGATGAGGCCTGTGTGTGTGAGGATGCGTGGAATTACATGTTCATCATCTGTTGATTCCAGATCAGTCACAAACCTTTCAAAAATGTAACAGGGAAGTCTCGTGGCTGAATTTCAGAGACGGGGCCTGGAAGACAGTGAGTTTGTTTTATTAAAGGGTGAAGTTCTGTATGCCAAGAGAAGAAGGGCAGTCTGGAATGCTGAGGAAGCTGAGTGAGCCAGTTGTACTCAGAAAGGAGGGGAGGGGGATATTTCATGCAGGGGAGAGGTATCCACAGCTGTCTTCTTGTTCGAGCGACGCTGAATGATGGGCATCACAGATCCCAGGGGGCTCTCAGCAGGAACAGGACAAACATCCTCTGCTGATGGTTGGAATTTGAAGTAGATCAAAAATAGACAGTGTGTGAAGTGTATTAATTAACGGGGTTTCAGCTGTCACAGGGAGTGAGGATGCAATTAAAGGTGCAGATCTTGTTGCACTTTCTTATTTCTAATGCTGGGTAAGTACAGTTTCCTGTCACTCTCACACACTGATGGGTCTGTTGTCCTGATTCCCAGATGAGAGAATGATCTATACCACTGCCTGACACCCTGGCCAGGGAGATGAGCAGGTCATCACATCCTGGGAAATGGAGAACAAAAAAGTCATCAGAGGCCACGTGGTTTCAGCAGATACAGCAGCTAAGAGCTGATCAGTGGAGTCTATTTAGAGCTGTTTGCCCAGCCTGTTCCTAAGCATCCCCAGTGACAACACCTGTTCTCCTGAGATTTCCGCTTGGATTTTCTCCAGTGCAGGTGCACTGAGGCTCACTGTGACTGGCATTCAAGCTGTGGGAGCACATATGGTAGGAGAGCAGCAGTCCCTCAGCAATACCCTGAGTAAGCCTGGAGGCTGGAACATGACTTGCTTATAAACACCAAAACCAAGAGAATTGCAGTTTACTTCCATGGGCGTGCTCAGAGGAGCAAATCCTCTCCACTGTCCTACCAAACTGGTCAGCAAAGGCCACACCGTTAGCTGGTGGGAGGCAAGCAAGCTGCATGCAATTGTGATTGCTCTGCAGAACAGAGTCTTCTGCTCTGGAAGACTGCTCCTCTGTGGGCACTTGGTTTTATGTCAGTGGCTCAGAAACAAGCCCAAAGGTAGGCAGGGTTAGGGGAAAGCCTGCTGCAAGGCATTGCTGAGAAACATACAGACTGTGGTGGTAGTCAGTGTCACTTACTGGTCAGACTGGTATTAAATTTTCCCTAATCACTTGCAAAAAGAGAAAGTGCTTTTGAATTACATTCATCATTTAGGCAAATAGTGGCCAGGCAGGTCTGGAGGGGTAGTGTCTCACATCCTTAGGAGGGCCGAGAACATTTCCCACTGGCGTAACTGAATCTGGAAGCGGAGTTGACTTCCAGACTTGATAAACCTCCCAGGGATGGTCCCTTTTTTCTTATGACAAGAAAGAAAAATTTGGTGACAGTACTATTGTGCCATGATGCAGAAAGGATGTGATTATTGAAGAGCAGAAGCATCTCAGTGAGTAAGAGAACAGAGGGATCAAAAGGAGAACTTGCTGCTCTCACTGGGGTCCTGGGTTTAGACTGAGTTAAGTACCTGGGACCTGGTGCACTTTGAAGCAGTATGGATTTTCCCAGGTGGGAATAGCATACTTACTTGGATACGCAGTGTCAGGAGAACTAAATTCAGATTTTAAAAGATGTGTTTTTCATGACTGGCCCATAATGTCTTCTAAGGTGGGTGTAGAAGACCTGTTGCTTACATTCAGGAGAAAAGTGGTGAAGGAAAAAAGACTGTGCAGTTTTCATTTAATGTGAATTTGCCACTTCTTAGCAACACTCGAGCAAAAAAGACCCAATAACCAAAGTGTTGAGAATGGATCTTTTTCAAGTTATAAATTCCTGAAATTGCAGAGCTTTTCCTTCAGCCATCTTTCTGCATTTAGCTGAGTGCTTAATGAGTGACACTTTCTCTAAGATATTCCCTAATTATACCCATATTCTAGGGAGACCAGTTACAGCATCGTTATCATCTTACTCTATGAACATGTTATGTCAGGTTAATAATGGTTACAGCAGGAAAGTGTGATCCAGCCCTCTGAAGCACAGCTCTTGCTAACGTTCCTGTAAATGATTGAAGGTACATGAGTAATCTTACTGAGTTCATTTGCCTCTTAATTTCTAACTACCACCTTGAAAAGCAGATTCGAGCAGTATATGTAGAAATTCTGCTTTGTTCTGTTTTTAAGACATGGCAGGAGTTCAGATCCTCCTTCCTGCAACATGAATACTGTGCTTGCTGCAATTTTTAGCAAAGATAAAGCACTTCCACTCTAAAGGGAGAATTTCTCTTTTATGGCTTTCACAAATCATAGTGGTCAAGGTAGTGGGGTATCTGCAGAGACAGCTGGTGTTGCTGTTCCAGTCCTCTGAAGAGTGCATCGGGATTTCAGGGAGCTTGGAGGCAGCTGCCCTCAGGAATTCTGCCTGGTACCTTGCAAGCACTCTTATCCCTGTCACTCTGCCAAGCTGTCCGAGGGGAAGCTCGTTAGTGCTGGGATGGGGAGCTCCGAGGAAGCCCTGAACCTTGCAAGGTGTGAGAAGCTCAGAGGTGGCCCAGTTTCCCATATGCCAAGATCACGGTCCAGGAAAACAGGGTTTGAAGCCTGGTGATGGTAAATGGTGCCATCTGTTTCACTAGAAAATCAAATTGCCTGGATAAACTAGTCTGTTCTTTAGAGAACTACTCTGTCCTTTAGAAACTGTGCACCAAAGATATTGCTGTGAACGCTCGGGCCATTCACAGTGATCCAGTTCCAGACTGAGGCTTGTAAGTCTTCCAGCTCATGGTTTTACACTCGTTTTTTTCAAGCCGTGTGACTGCTGCCCCACTCTGAGCTGGGACTGCACTTGAGGCAGTTCCTTCTCACACTGCTTGTGGCACGCAGTGACAACCAGGCGTGGTGCCCAGAGGCTGCTGTACCTTTCTGGAGTGTGGTCCATACGTATGAAAGCAAATCTCATTCATGTCCAGGCATGCTGAACCCCTAGGAGCCTTCAGCCAAAGCTAGCTGGAAAAGAGTAGATGCGTTCCTCTGATGTTCTTAAAAATGCAAACAGTAGTCTGTTTTTCTTGAGTAGCTGAAAATGTTGTGAAATGCTCTGTTTAATTTTGTCTGCGATGAAATGTCCCATGGAGATGTTTCTCCTGTCCCTTTCCCTTCCTCATGATTCCTGTTAGTGGTCCCCACTATGCTTTTTGTTTGTGCTGAAATGTGAGCCCTAATGGAAGTGTCAGGTAGGGGAGGACGAAACGGGCAGGTGAACGTAGGCCTTAGGGTTGAGTCCAGCAGAAAGTAATCTCTTATAATCCCTGGAAAATGTTCTTTCAAAGCAGAAAGATGTAAAGAAATCTAACAGCTCCATCCCGTGAAATGCAGACCCGTCTTTGAAATTAGATGGATATGCAGGTTTACTCAGGGTGTGAAGGTTCCTTAATGCATTAACAGTGTAGATACTAATGTTCATGGATATATCCAGAGGAAAGTTGAGTTGTAAGTGCTGTGGGAATCAAACTACAAGTTTTTAAGACTTCTGTTTGAAACCCCCTGCTAAATTGATGATTTTGGTCTCATTAACCACACAGAGACATGCACAGAAACCAAACATCAGACAGCACACAAAAGTGTTTTTTGTTTCTTTCATAAGTGCTGCTACAGCCTCAGAAGTGAGAGGGGAATTGAAAGTGGGGGGAGAAAAAAAAATCTTTAAACGGTTTCAAAAAAAATAATCCTTGCTCTAAATTTCATCTGCCAAATTTCATCACAGACTAATTCCTTGCAGCTGAGCTGCAAACCTCTATGAAAATAGGGGTTTACAGTGGAAACACTGACTAACTATAGCTGTGCAGTCCCATGAATAATGACGCTCTAATTACGCCTTACGATTTACCAAGACCTGCTTTCTGTAGAGCTGTTGCTGGTTTGGGGAGCAAGATCTTTTTTTTTTCTTGACTGTGGTTTGCTTCTTTTTGTTCATATTATGTTGGCACATAGTTTTTGAAAAGCTTTTCTCTGAAGGGAGCCGGGCAGATAGCTATGATTAAGTATGAAATGATTGGTTGAGCTGTTTGTCAAAGTTATAAATAGGATACCACACAAACCCAACACTAATCTCGCTGAAAGACAGATACTGGCAACATTTCTTAGTCATCTGTTCCTGACGCTCAGGGGAGAACAGCTACACTTCCATTAAGTTTTCAAACAGAAGTTGCCTAAAATACATTTCTCTGGTAAAATTTTGGGCGGATGCACTGTAAGCCACACTGAGATCTAGCAGGGTGTTGGAGTTTTAAATGTTCATCCCAGTTTAAACCCGGTCCTCTGGATCCACCCCTCTGTGTAGGGGTGAAAGGCAGTGGTTTGATGTTTGTGGAAACAAAGTGGTTTGATGTTCGCGAAGCGGTTCTGGCAGGACCAGACTGATGTCCTTATCTCCTCATCTCCTCATACCCCTGGATTAATTTTAAGGGCAGAAGAGGAGGTCCCTAGGGATGTCCTTTGCATCTTCAGGTTTACAGGCAGCTTTCTGTATTTTGCTTTGGGAAGATCAGATGGAGGCGTAAAAAGAAGAGCAATGGCGCAGGTTTCCCTTACGTGTGTCTGCAACCAGAAGGGAAAGGCAGCATATTGAATTCCTTCTGCTGCAGATCTCTCACACAGCAGCTTCTGCACACTCCAGCCTGGCTGCTGGGATTTGTCCATCCCAGTTCTGCATCAGCTGCATCCGTTCTGTCAGACTGGAAGTCTGCAATTTCATGTTCCCACAAGATGACCCCGTATTTGCCTTTTGCTTTCATGGTGCCTCAAATTTTAGGGAAGTGCTCCACAGTTTGGCACTTTTACTGCCGCCCAAAACATTCACAAGACAATTAAAGCAAAGCAATAGCTGAAGGAGAGCCAAGCATTTCTGGGGCTGAAAAAAGCTTCAAGTTGCAAAGTGAAAAAGCCCACAGCAACCAGAACTTGCCCCTCCAATCCTGCACCTTCCCACATCCCTGCCAACACCTACAGCAAAGAGTTTTAGAGGAAGTACAAGCACTTCTAATTTATGGCATAAGTCAACAACTCTTCATAGGTAAAGTCTCTTAATTTTTTTTTACAAAAATCTAAAAAAGGATGATCTTGAATTTGTGGGGTTTAGACAATTCAGACAGGCATACTTTTATTTTTAGCTTCGATAAGTGTACACACATCTATGGAATTCTAGATTAATGAGCTTCATTAAACCTAATTTCCTATATGTTTAGGCATAGACATTTCGGTTTTGCAAACTCTTCGAATCAGATTCAGATCCAAAAATTTGTTTCCAGGAGCCCAGGGTCAAGTATGCAGCTGAAACCCAGAAAGATGATTTTCGTGGTTTTCGCACCAGCATCAACTGCTCGAGTTTTGCTGGGGTTGAAAGGAAATGTTCTCTAATTGTTGACTTCTCCATGAGAGGTTAATACAGGTTTGTTCTTTGCACTGAAATGATTGGGACCAGCCACAAGCGCTTTCCATTCTTGAGCAATAGTTCTACAAGCTTGCTGAAGCTCTTTAGGCTCTATCTCAATCTAGCCCCAAGTGCAGTACCACTATTTTCCTTGCAGAGCTTCAGCAGGTGAACTGGAAAAGCCTTTTGATTCTGTCCCTTCCTCAAGTTCCTGACATGGATCATATGAATTATTGCCCCAAAGTCTGGGGTTTTTGAATGGAGAATAAACCAAAGGCCTTCAGCACTTCAACTTCTTAGTGTGAATTACGTCTTTAATCCTAAATTTACTACCCAGATTCCTTTTGCAGTCTGATCCTACTGGCAGTGAGCTGCCAGGGCATGAGGAGGAGCTGACAGTTTCTCTAGTAGATATTTTTCGGAGAAGAAGCTGGTAAAAAAGATTCTGCTTAATGAATTGCTTTGCCTCTTATGTAATACCATATTTATGTTGTTGTGAAGCCTGCAGTGAAGCTGCATCTGATAAGAGTGATAGGTTTCCAGTTTGATCTTATTTTAGATTGCAGCAAACTGAGGATAAAAAGACTCTTTGTTCCAAGAAGAAAAAACGGAACCAAACATCTGGTGAGAAGCTGATGTGCTCAGGACAACTCTGAAAGAGGTTGATAGTGATGGATTGCCACACACGACTTCAGTACGTCCTCACAAGTGTTATGTGAAGAGACAAAATAATTCTTCCCTTGTCTAAGATTAATTTTAAAAGTTTTGTGTTTCTCAGGGAGGGGGAGAGGAAAGAGTGTAACAGTGAACTCCCTGTGTGTTTCTCCATGATTCTTGGTCTAGTTTGAACTGAAGGCTTCTTTCAGGATCGATTTTCTTGGAGAGTGTTAATTGTAGACCGTGTCCTAGCTCCCAGTTGAAGCCTTTCATAATGGATCATCTCCTGTAGCAGTCCTGCTCAGAACACCTCCACTATGTTTCCAGTGCCCAGAAGAGGATCTGGGGAGTGTTGGATTCAGTGTGTTCAGTCAGTTCTGCTAGCTGGAGGTCTTTCACTGCTTGTGGTACATGTGGATTTGGCCCTTGTTCTTTCATTCCTCTCTCAACAGCCGAAAAAGATATTTTCTACTGCAAATTATAAAGCATTTCCTACTCTGTCCTTAAATACAGGCTTGGATCGTTTCACCCTGTGCTGATTCCTGCTGTGTGTGCACAGCTCAGAGGCAGAGGCAGAGTCAGGCCCGTGTAGCTAAAAGCAGGTCCTGGGAGAAACTGGGGGAGCAGAGTGATGGGAAGGGGTGTTCTGCTTCATTCAGAAAGACACTCCCAAAACCCAAAGGAGCAATGTGTGGGCGAAGTGCTTTCATGCAGAGCTTTTCACTAAGAATCAAGTCTGTTGTCAGCACTTGTGACATTTTCTCTGTTCCCTTCCTCTGGGCAGTTTGCCACTGTAACATACACAGATGACATTAGGATTTGCAGACTGTCGTTTCTGAAGGCACTCTTATCTACTCTGTACTTAGTTTTTTTTCCAGGACACGGAGGTGGCTCTTTCTCCTCTGTTAATTAACTTTTTTTGCCCATGTTTGCCTGCCTTATAAATTCCTCTGACATCGGGGGCTAGGATTAAACAAATTGATACCACACTTCCAGCGTGCGCGAGCTTGACACTGAGCTGACAGCCTCAGAGCCTGAAGTATTTTGACACACGAACAGAGCAAATACAGAGGAAATTGCTGTTCAGCCTCCTCCGCACCCTCCCGCCGGGCTCCCGGTTTGAGCAGCCTGTGTCGGTACTTACGGGGCAGTCCCAAAGTCCTCCCACCCATCAGTGGGTTTCTGCTCGAGGTGCCAGTTGTGACATTTCTCAGAAGTACCTGTATTTATTCACTGTGTCAGGTTTTCACTGTAATGCAATTACAGAACAGCACTAACCTGGTAGGGAGCCAACTCCATGCAGTAGCCAGATTAAGTTGTCTTATTTGGTTAACAGTATTTTGATAGTTTATTAAATCTTACTAGGAGTAGAAAGATAAGAGTGGAAAGAACAAATCTCATGGATTATCTGCTCTTGGTTGTTCACTCCTGTTGGTATAATCCTGCTCTGAATGATGAGCTGTGGGAACAAGCGTTTCATGTTTTGCCTTTGTCCCATCTTAAACATGCGCATTGCTTTATCAGAATAAGCATATTCTCCAGCTATTTTTTTTCCAGTTTGCAGTTTTTATCACTGATGTGGAACGTAGTGCTTGTTTTCTTTATCTGGAATGAAAACATTAGTTCATCTCAGATAGCACAAGCTATCTGATCAGCCTTCAGATGGTAAGGCATTACAAAAGCTGCTGACGTGGGACAAATTCAGACTTGTGGTGTGCAGCTTGAAAAGACTTCGTGCCCTTGTTATCAGTCCCCTGAGATACCCAGCTACTCCCTCAGCAGCAGCCAAGAGATAGAACTGATTGTGCTAGAGCCTAACCCCTCTCCTCACTGAGGCCAGGAGGCAGCAGGGATGTGCATGGGGTAGCCGGCTGGATGCAGCAGGTGGGAGAGCCCCAGCCTGTTCCTGCAGTCCTGCTCATGTGTCAGCTGTGACACTGCTCTGTGGTGGCCTTGGGCTGGCTGAGATTAGCCTGGGTCTTGCCACGTAGCAGGCACTGAGGTCCATGAGTGGTTCCTGCAGGGTGCTGGAGAAGCAGACAGCTTCCCTGTGGCTCTCCTCTCCACCTAGCTGCATTAGCTCCCAGGCCAGCTCCTCTGAGATGTCCCTGAATCCATGGCAGGGCTGGTTTCCAGCTATACCCTGCCACCTCTGCTTGTCATCCTGAGAGTGCATCTTCCTAGGAAGTGCAGGAAAATAAGGACTTCATTTGAGCACAAGTCTTCCTCATGACCATATTTTGCCCCTGGTTTCTGGGCCAGCCCCCAGCCCTGCCCTACCTTGCCTATCCTCAGCCTGCAGTACTGCTAGGACCAGGGAGAACATGGCTCAGTGCATTTTGATCACAGTGTTTGCTGTACAATACTTGATATTCAGGCCTGCTGTGACTCCCCTGACATTATGTGCAAACTGAAGCCAAAATGACGATACTCTTAATACATAACCAGAAAACAGAAGATGCCGTGTTTCACCAACAGCTGACTGCAAATCAAAGAAATAGGCTGCACAGCTAACATCTGCCTTTGCAATATGGGAAAAGATCTGATTTTCACTCTGCTTAATAGAGCAGTCAGCTCTCTGGTTCGGTTTGATGGTAGCAGCTACTACAAGGGACAAGCTGTACACCTGGACACCTTACACGGGTGTTATGTGGCGTGGGTGTTTGGCAGAGCTTGTCAGTGAAAAGGGCATGAAGAGCTCTTCCTAGGCTGGTCAGCCAAGACTGTCTCCTAGTCCAAATGTTTTTCAGGTACCCCTGTTTCCCCTTAGGAGTTATCTGTGACAAGACCGGGATTCAAGGTAGCATCATGGCACTAGTGCTGGCTGTGCTGTCAGCTGCTTATTAGCACGTGCCAAATCGTGTTCTCTGTAAAGATATATATTTGAAGATAAATGGGGACAGGAACACCTGAAGCAGGAAAAGCTGGGAGGCAAAAGGAAAGGGATTTACTTTCATTGCACTCCCTCTCAGCCAGGTGTTTTTAACATCTGTACCACCTCCAGGCTCATTTTACATCAGCTGCAGACACTTTGACATGGTTAAAAAAAACCAAAAAGAAAAACGAAAATCCGTATTCTAAGCTACACTGTTTTGTCCTCAGTTCCTGGCTGTGATGCTCAGTAGCCTGGATGGGATTTAGGTGTGAAGAGGGAGAGGCCAACAGACAGTAGTGCCTACCAGGGACAGTAGGAGAGGACTGGAGCTCCTCAGCTGCCGGGTGCTCTCGGGCTCTGTGGCTGCACCTGGCCAGGGGCTGTGTCCTGGCATCCCTGCCATGCCTTGCACTTCAGCAAGCCTGATTGCCTGAGACATGTCCACCCAGAAACCCCCCAAGAGGGAGCTTGGGCTGGAGTTGTCCTGGCTTGGGGGGCTGGACTGAGGCTAGGAGCATGAAATGAGCTGTTGGAACAGTTTGGAGAGCGAGTGGGAGGAGGGTTACAAATATGAGGGAAGAATTACGATGGATTTATCACAGCCTGAAATAAATTAACCTCTGGGAGGAATGATTTTGTAATAATTTGCATTTAGATACTCTGACACAGCCACATAACCCCAAACCTTCTGCAAACAGTGTAATTAATTCAATCTCCAACATCCTGTGAGAGGGACAGAAATAGCACTATTTACATGGTTAAAGGAGCTAAGGACTCCTCTCTCAGTATTGCATTTCACACCCCTGGGACTGCCCTTCTGTCTCGTTTCCAGAGCCTCCTGGTGGGTCGAAAAGCCGGAGTGGTGAACAGCTGGAGAGCTTTCCTGGGCACAGTTAGCTGAGCTCCTGTGTGTTACGGCACACAGCCCATGGCAGGCGGCCCAGGGAGCCCGTGTGGGCAGGGCAGTGAGGCTGGAGCACACGGCAGAAGAAGCAGGGAGCTGAGCCCTGTCCCAGCTCCTGGTAGTGGTGGCTGTGGGCAGCACTATTCCCCCTGCAGGGACCCTGGGCCTAACTTCATCCCTGAGTGGAAGGCAGTCAAGTGATTTAATATTCAGCACTCTGAAGTGCGGTAATGAATTTGATAGCCAAAATGATCTGCTAACCCAGCCAGCTTGAGAGGGTGTTTCAAGGACAATCCAAGCCTGTAGCTATGCAGTGTGATATTCTCTTGTCATCAGCCTCCTGCCTATTCCTTTCCATTCCAGGGCAGTTAATCATAAATGAGAAACTTGCTGGATGCTGTTTTCATGCATGCTCTACCCTGTTTCCATTTCCAAAGGACCGTTCAGTCGGTGGCTTACATCCCACCCCAGCTTCAGCACCTTTTGCAGGAGAGCTGGCTCTTCCAGAGAGACCTAGATTGAACCTCACATTGTGACTGTGGAAGGCTTGGGCAAGCTGATTGTTTTCAGAGCATCTCAAAGTGCATCCTCTCTTACTTGGAAATGTGTCTTCAATCCAGGGTTCTTAGGGCAGCGGGGAGCTGATGTTAGCTGAGCTACTGAGTGCAGCCTGGGCACCTCCGTGCTCCACTGCCAGACCTGCTCAGCTGTGGGGTTGCATGTCTAGGGCTGAGGAGAGATGGCTGGGTTTAACTACAGACTTGGGATGGTGCAGTTTTCTTTGGGCATGACCCAGAGCTGGCCTTGGTCTCTGGAAGTATATCTGTCATCTTGAAGGAGATTTGAGCAGCCCTCCCTTTGCTGCCAGTGTGGCTTCTGCCATGCCTGTCTGCTTTCTGCAGAGCTCTTCAGGGGCTGGGAGCACGTGTGCTGTCCAGCAAGTGGTGAGCAACAGGTCAGCTGTACACAGGGAGAGCTTGTGTGGCACAGCACACACCCTGTATCGTGGAGATTTACTCCTCGTAAAACACCTCTGGCTCTCCGTAGGTATCTGCAGATGTCTCCTGCCAAGTGAACCCAGAGATATTTATAGTGCAAGCTTCAGCAATAGGACAAAGGCAAGTTGGCAAACAAAGGGACTTTGAAATAGAAGGAGAACCAAAATATGGTCTGGAGCACATTTATTTTGGAATCAATAGAAAAAGGTTAAATAATAATAGTGAATGTTTCCAGGGTGGGTCAAGCTAAAAAGCAAAGAAAGCAAAGCATGTTCACAGTGCTGTAAGACTGTTCCGTGTGTGCTGAGTTTGAGTTCCAGAGATAAATGATAAAAACTTTGCTTCCCTCTGAGACAGAGTGTGGTGGTGCTGAGCACCACACAAACACCTGCTGAGTGCCTTACAAACACCTGCAGAAAGCTAAGATAAACGCTACTTCAAAAGGGATTGAAACTGCTCTGAGTTCTAGAATGGAAAAAACTCTGTATTCAATTCACAAAGGTGTGTAAAATTAAGCAATTTTAGCTATGGGTGTGACTTTCCCCCTGCTTTCTGCCTGGTTTTTCTCTGTCCCCTTCCCCTGGGCCGTGTGGAGGCTGTGCTATCACAGCGGGGTTGGAGCCGTGGTGCTCAAACACGCTGTGCCTCGCCTGGGCTGGGAGCATGGAGGGTTCGTCTGGACATGTCCCACTTTAATTAGCACACCTCACACTGCTGCTGCCCCTCAGTGTCCGTCAGGGAGCTCAGGCACGGGGCTCTTCCTCCCCTCCTCTCCTCCTGGCGGCAATCCTCACACTTCACCCTTGGTTTCTAAAGCCTGCGCAGGGAACCCGCCTGATGGGCAGCTTTGGTGACCGCGTTGGTGTCTCCTTGCAGGGACGTCCATGTTCGCTCTCCCTGTTTCAGGCAGGTCTCCTGCCTGAATCCTGCTGGCAGCAGGCCGGGAGATGGGAGATCCCCAGGGTTGACACGGGATCCCCCAGGTTTTGACTCGGTTTCCCAAAACAGGGCATTTGTAAAGGGCTGTCGGAGGCTTCGCCTGAGCCTGCCGGCCCCGGTGAGGAACGGCACCCAGAGGAATGGCGGGAGTGCTCGTGTTGTTGAGCACAAGGTCTCTAAGCAGGACCAGGACCTCACCAGCAAAATTCACCAGCAGCTGGGGTGGTAAAGGCACTTTTGGACACTGCTGGGATCCCTTGGGATCCATTTCTTTGTTGATTGGCTTTTCAGAGAGGCCAGGCCGTGTAAAGGCCTCGATTCGTCCCGAGGGCATCGAGGGCCTCATGGGAGGACGCGTCCCACAGTAAAACTGCTGTCCACAAAACTTCCATCCTTGCCAGAAGTCCTATGGCAGCAGAAATCGGATGGAAAAGGCTGGACAAAAAGAAAGTTTTTAATTTGCCGTGACAGGAATCAGAGCCATGTCTTGGCAAAAAATTACAGCTCCCTTTTCCTGCCTGTCTGTCACATGTCAGCAGGCCTGACGCTGTACAGATGAACGCAGCTCTACAGAAAGGAGCCCAGGGAATGACTCGGAACAATCCAGTTCGTGAGGGAAGGAGAGGCTCAGGCAAGCCCTGGAACTGAGCTTGCATTTGGTGTGGCAGGCGTTGAGCCACATGATATTTATATTTGATTCTGAGTTTTTATACCGAAGCAAGTTGCTGCTTTTCCTGCTGCTTGGGGAGTGGTGCCTGGGTATTCAAGGGGACAGAGAGTGGGTCCCATGGAGGCGGGCAGCCCCCAGGACACACCACCCGGGCACTCCTCTCAGCTGGGAGCACAACACGAGGCTGAAGATGGGAGTTACTCTCCTACAGAAGCTGGTGAGCAGCAATTCCTGTCACGTAGGCAGGAAGACTGGCAGTGCAGATGCCCATGGTAACCTGTTTTCCAAGGGCAGGCTCACCCCGTACCCTGCAGAGGTTGCTCGGGGGTCATCTGTGAGCAGGAATCCAAGGACCAGCAAAATGCAAACTCATCCTGAATGGCTTCTGCCTAAAATACATCAACTACAGAACACTCCAGTTGCTCTTAGGCTCTTAGGCTGCTAATGAGATAACTTTCACAAGGGTAGGACACATGCCCAGTTTCAGAGACCCTTTACCATCCATTTGCTAAGAGCTTTACGCTGGAAATAGCTAAGGACTTTAATGGGAAACGCTGGAGACTGTGCAGGTTCAAGATTTGAAGTTGTCGAGACACACAAGATAGAACACAATTTTAAAGATGTTTAGGCTCAGCTATGACATTAAGACAGCAGTCCTGTAAAAGTGCCAGCAAAATCATTTGCAATCCCAATCAAATTACTTTAGACATGGTGACTGCTTGGTAATTGGTTTATCTCAGAACATGCTTGGAACAAGAGGGTTTGTTGTTTTTTTTTTCATAAATGTTTGGTTTCATTCAAATGAATTCTTATTGCTTGGGTAAGGGGAAACATGGGATGTGTTTGCAGGTGGATGTGTCTTTGTAAGGACTCGTAAGAACTTGAGCAATTATTTTTAAAATGTTGCTGACTCTGTCTATGCGAGCACTTGGCTTCTCCACAGTGAAGAAATTGCAGAGGGCAGGAGAAGCTCCATCCTGGAGAATTTTTCAATTTGACCGCTGAGTCCTCTTACCTTTCCTCTCCTTCCTTATAGCAAAGGGTATACTCAGTCAGTGATTATCATAGCAACCTTTTTTGGGGTCATCTTGTCTCTTTCTGGGAGATAAAATTTTCCCTGAAAATTTCAATACATGCGAAGGGGAATTAGCCACCTAAATTCCACTGACATTCAGCACATCCCTGTCTCTTGAAAACATCTCACTGGCCTCGCCTCTCTGGTTAAGGAAATGCCTTCTCAGGATAGATTTGGCAGGGCGGGGAGCACTTTGGAGTTGTTTCTTTTTTCCTTGAGAAAGCAGTTTCAAACAGCTGTGCTAATATACATATTAAATCTAATGAGTACAGCTGTCATTTAATCAGATTTCCATGTCTTCTGGGATTCTAGGCAGAGATGGATTCTAGGACAGACTTTGAGCAGGAGACACTTGTATTTCCCTTCTCCTTGCTCCATATATGAATTTTTTCTCCTTTGTTTTTTCTTCCCTCACAGTCAACAGTGAGAAAATTTGTGCCTGCACTGACACCAACCACTGTATTAAAGCAGAAGAACTCAAATTAGGTGGTAAATTTGACAGAAAGACCTGATGCAGATCCAGGTTGCCAGGAAGCTGGGATACTTTTAAGCTGAGATTGTCAGGTGTGAAATCCTCGCTTTTCCAGACCTGGCCATTAAACTGCATTTTCTCTCATTTTAGGGGAGCACCTGCGAATCTGCCCACAAGGCTACACCTGCTGCACCAGCGAGATGGAGGAGAACTTCGCAAACAAAAGCCGAAGTGAATTTGAAGCCATGATGAAAGAGGCTGGTCGCTCTGTGCAGGCGACCCTAACAGCACAGCACAGGAGCTTTGACAGTAAGTAAAACCTGCGTGGTTCCCTCTGCTCAGGATCCAGTCACTTTTCCAAGCCAGAAGGTTGTGTTTGACACGCTTTTCTCTGCATCTCACTCAAGAGTTGGCGTGAAGCGCTGACCTTCAGTAGGAGTTGTACCTCTGGCAGTGTTTCTGTGAGACCAGGGCATTTTGAGAGCTCCGTTTCAGAGCAGCCACTGGAGGAGGCTGGCAGACACTGGTGTGCCTTGGCACCGACACAGCTGTGACAAGGCGTGCTGTAATCAGGTCCTGCCACAGCAGAGTAGCATTTGAGGCAGCGATGTAAAACCTGGCACTGTGCCTTGAACTGTAGGTTGAACAATGTGGTAAAGGTGATTGGATAGCCCTCAGTAGGTGGGGAGAGTTTAAGGAGACATGGATTTTTCTTGCCCTTTCCATGTAGATTGCAAGTGAAAAGGAAGTTAGGTTAGTTCATATTGGATGCTTACAGATGTCAGCTTCATACAAACGTCAGGAAATGTTACAGAGCAGGGAAGGTCTTAGAGACTGTGGTGCATAAGATGTTGTGGACAAACATTCTCTTTAAAGTACAGTATCCCTCCTAACGTGCTAAGCAAAGGCTAAGGATGGTTCTCTTCCTTTTATTGTTCCCTGAAAAATCCATTTTGCAGTGCACAGTAAGCCTGGAGGTCTGAAGGCCGCTGGAAATAAATGGTTTACTGGCAAAATTGAGATGACCTGTGATTCAGAAACTGTATCCATTATCAGATTTTGAAGAAGGTCAGACATTTAGAATCATGGCCCTCCTAACTTTATCAACAGTCATCATATGGAGTTACCGTGAAAAGGAGTCGGGGAAAAGAAGCTGTAATAGCCAGAAAGGTGGAACTGGAAATTCAAGTAGTAAATAATAGATCTAAAGAAATAAGCCTGACCTTCAGGGAGCTGATAACCAAGATGAAGTGCTTTTACACTAAATAGGAAGAAAAGGCAGTGCATCTCTGCAAAAGGCATTGTGACTGTGTGGCCAAGGTTGGCCACAGGAAAGGCATTCTTTTATAAGTGCAAAATTAATTGATTTTCACCCGCCTTAAAAGGCGACAATCAGGATTTTCAAAAGAGCCTGACAATGGTGGTTGCTCAGACTGATGTCTGAATGGGACCTGACTGAGCACACTCCCTGACCTCTGAAATCCAGCCCTTTGCAGGGGTTAGTGCTTGGCATCCTCTCTCTCCACTCCCTGTCACATCACTGGCTGGTATATCTGCTCTTTATTTTTGCCACAGACACTGAAAAGAGCTGAGTTCTGCATTTGTCATGTAAGACAGTGCAAAATTTGATGGAAGCTTTGAGAATTATATTCACAAGGAGAAATTGCCTAGTGAAGAACTGGTTTAGTCTGAGTGTGATGTTTTGGTGGATTAATAATAATAATAACAGCAATAGGAGTAAAAGTAAGCAAAACCAAGCATATGAAAGGGGGATGCTTGTGTCAAAGTAAGTGTTCAGTAAGCCAAGTATTACTTTAACAGACCATAATGCACAGATCATTGGTGTTTTGCAGTGGGAACAACCTCACTTGAGCCCACAGGCCAGGAAGATGTCTCCTGCTCCCATTATACCCTTTTAGTTTGCTGAACTACCCTTGCAATCAATACAGAGTTTATAACTTATGCAAGACGTGATTAAAAAAAAATCATTGTATTGTGTCTCAGTTTCAAGCATGACTTTACCTTTAAGTAGTACTATTATTTTTTCCTTAGCTGCTGCATAAATGGTTTAAAATGAAGGGAGTTCTGGTGATGGGGCAATGGGATCTCCTCAGCTCCTGAAACAATGCCACAGAAACTGCCCTAGCTTCCAGTAAATATTATTAATCTCACAGTTAACGAGACTTTTTGCAGGTAGTGCTGCTTAGAGCTGTTCAGTACAGGAGTTTTTTTATGTCAAATTGATGAGTTCTAGTCTTGCTGGCACCGGATGCCTGGGTTTGCTGGATTTCCTTAGCAGCAGCTTGGAGTGCAGCTTTTGGGGTTTGCAGAGTTATTGATGCACAGCTTGTCTTCACATTAGTGATTTCGTTTGGCCTTAGGAGGATGTAGAGAGGCTTCACTG
Source organism: Cnemophilus loriae (assembly GCA_013397755.1). Lineage (NCBI taxonomy): Eukaryota > Metazoa > Chordata > Aves > Passeriformes > Corvidae > Cnemophilus > Cnemophilus loriae. Next base: position 272,341 of record VZTF01006514.1, on the reverse strand, counting down.
GATGGGGATGTCCAACCCTTTCTCAAAGTATTTGTAGCCTGGAGATCAGATTATTCATGTATTCTCTGCTAGCAGGTGTGGCACATTGAACTTTAGGCCTGGAGCTGTCTTATTTTTGGATTCAACACAGCAAATCTTGCGCCTGTAATCTCACTGCTGATCATGGCAATAGTCTCTACTTGTAAATTCCCCAAGCTCCAAATAGCAAACAGCAAGGCTACAGCAATCTGCCTCTGAAGTAATGTTCTCCATGCTTGTGGTCAACGTTTTGCTTTGGAGAATAATTCATCCTTGCAGGTTGTCATCTGTAAAGCCCTGAATTGTCAGCATGCTTCTGCTCTGAGCTGCAGCTTTGTCCTGTTCCAAGGAATTACAGAGTCTGCTGTTTCAGTCTCCCTGGCTGCTTTTGGGGCGAATAATTTGTGGCCAAGAGCAGCGTGTCCTTCATCTCATACAAAGCACTTTTAGAGAAAATCCCCGTATGAGATGCAGATGACATGCAATAGGTATAGCCACATATTCAGAAGTGAGGTGTGTGGAATAGGATCCCACGGTCTGCTCTCTCTGCACAGCGGAGGACACACGGCCTCTGAGATGCCCTTCCTCCAGGATCTGCCAGGGCTAAATTTAAACAGCCTACGGTATTGCTTAGCTGCTTACCAGCACGTTTGTTGTTTTGCTTTATGTTACTGTAGTTAGCAGAATTTGGAGACATGAGTTTCAAGCTATACATGTGGTCATAGGCTTGCTGTTAACCTTCTAACTGAGAAGGTAGCATTTTACTCTACAACCAATTGGTTTTCATTTGAAAAAAGAAAAAGAGCCAGAGGCACAGACCTCGAGTGATGGGAGCATCCGCTTTTGATAACTCGGTGCTAGGGAGGATGTTGTGGTCAGAGTAGAGGTATTTCATTAGCAGGATTATAGGCACAAATTCTTTGTTAATTCTGATGGCCCAGGGCTCTTGGTCAGTCAGAGAGGGAAATGTATTTACCTGGGAGCACAGCCTGTAGCAGAGACCTACTAGAGGCTGCTAGGTTGGGTTTGGTTGGCATTTATTTGCCTGGAAAATGGTATATACTCTATACTTAGAAAGAAAAACATGAATAGTAAGAATAAAAACAAGCTGAGGGTCTTAAAGGGAGCTGGAGTACAGTATTTGTTGAGACTGATACCAAATACTGTTTTACAGGTGCTTCCAACATTGCAGAATGTGCTTCTTTTCAAACTGGTATCTTGTCAGTGAATGGGAAAGTTTTGCTATCTATTATTACAAAATTAAATATATTGACAAGGAGCTTTGTCCACACAGTGGTTCAAGATACAGATGTGAGCTGGCTGTGCCCCCTCTGACAGCTGCAGAACAGGGCTTTGGCTCTTCAGTTGTGCTGAGAGCGAGTTACAAACATTGCTCAGGTCTGGGGGAGATTCCTGCAGAAAATGAGGTTTTTTTTGCGTATCACACAACTGCATGTCAGTGTTGCTCACGGTCATGGGACTTCTGAACTCCTGTCCTTCCCCGTACAAGTGAAACTTGTGCTTCCATGATCTGTCACAGCAACGAGCCTGGAAAAACTTCTGGGCTGTGCAGGAAAGGCTCTAGAAGTGATCTGTGGTGCCTCGTCAGAGCGGTCCCGTTGCAAGGCTGTGCAGCCGGGGATGGCTGCAGAGGGGTGGAAAGAGGGAGCAAGAGCAAGTGGTGCTTGGAGCAACAGTGAGGGGCTGCAAGCAGCAAGGAACAAGGCTGTTTTTCTAATCTTGGTGAAAGCTCAATTGTTGAGAGTCTAATCCTTGTCTGTCTCTCTGTTTTCTCCCTTTTTCCCCACTTAAATCACTTTTTAATAATCCTGCAATGCTGTGCCAATCTTTCCTTTTGGTACACTTAGCAAGCAGTCCCTATGTGACTGCTGACCTTTAGCTGTGAGCCAGGAAATCTGTCCTTTCAGAATTGTTTCATGTTTTCAGGAAATATCAACAAGCCAAAACAAAAAACCTTGGCTTTTAGTCCACACTGCGCAGTCTAAAAATGGTTTGTAGCTCTCATAAAATCTGTGATTTTTAAGCTGTGACAATCAAATGCAGATTAAAAATTTTGTGTTTTAGAACTGTCGTGTCATTGGAAAGGTGATGTCATGTAAAAACTTTCATAATGTCCAGTCTTGGTAGCTGGAAACTGCATATGCAGAAACACAGACCATGCAGATAATTAACATTATTTGAGAGTTAGTTTCAGACAGTTACATATTTCTTATGAAGATGAATCATTGTTTTAAATGTTACAAGGTGGGAAACATCCTAGAAGCTGTTACACACTGATGGTTAAAATTTTACAGATTTCTAAAGGTCCTTTGTTTAAAGTTCAACCAAATGTGTCTTTGTCAGAGGAACTGAGTTATATAACCCTCAGTACCTAGAGTTGCAGCTCCTAAAAGCACTGTTGGAGAGGGGCATATATAAATATTTTTTATTTACATTCGTATATACTGTGAATGCTTCAAGAAGCTGATCAGGAGGTTGTGGAGTAAGCCCAGCAGGCAGAGCTCTGTTCTACCCTGATGGCTTTAAACCTGGACTACAAAATCCAGACCTGAACCTGAATTTTGCAGGAATTTTCTCAGTTGATGAGAACATGAACCAAGCCCTGATGACCTGCAATTATAAAGCATCTGAATTTGGTGGCCCATGCACCAAAAGATGCGTTCTGGGAGATGCAAGACTCCTCTGTGCAGAAAATGATTGACACAAGAACCGAGCAAGGGTCATGTGGGCCACAAGGGCTGCAGTGCCTGTGTCCCCAAATGTTTTGTCCCAAGTGCTCCCCACTTCAGTGTCATGCTGCCTCTGCTCTCACCTGTGGGTGTTTCTTGGAGGCATCGCATGGCTTGGGTTTGGTGAGGTACTGCCTAAAAGATGCTGTTCATATAGAAACAGGGAAGAAGGCACTGGTTATGCCTTAAAATGTGGAAATGCTGCTGTGTTTAGAAATAAATTCCTTTGTTTCAGAGGTTGAGGAAGGGAGCACTTGTGGAGTCAGCAGGGTTGCTCCAGCAGTCCCAGGCTGCGCTCTGTGAGCTCCCTGCCTCCCTCTGCCCCTGGCATCAGTGCTGGCTGCTCCCTAGGGCCAGGAATTTGAGTTAGGACTTCAAATGTATTGCTTTTGATCCAGAAACCCCTAATTGCCCGGGAGCACTCTTTCTTGTGGTGACTCCCCAGGCCAGGGCTCTGCCCTGAAATTGTGGTGCGTGGCTCTGTTGGTGGCCTTGGCCATGGGCTCAGCACTGTGGGAGAGCACTGACCTCTGGGGCATCCTCGGGCAGAGGGAAGGCAGCAGGACTCCCAGCACCCCACGGGACAGCAGGCTCAGCTGTCCCTCTGGATATGTGCTGGGACATGGGATGGCTTCCACAGCTCACCTGAGCTTTGTCTTTCCTAACATCAATCTTGCGCTGGCTGCCTGCTGTCTCCCAGCTGAACATCTACTATGAAACAGTGCCTGTGCATGGAGGTTTTTTGCAAACGGAAAAGAATGAACGGACCTAGAACATTTCAGCTCCTGAACAAAAAGCTGGTAGGATCAGGGAGACTGAGTTGGAGGCAGGACTTAAGGGCAGGAAGATGTTTGATCATTTTTTCTGATGACGTGACAAAGGAATAGGAGGAAAAGAAATCTGGGAGTGAATCTCTTTCAGTGAGTGTTTATCACCTGCACTGCATTTTTCTGACAGGCCAGGGGCAACTTTTTGGTAAAATTGCACTGCTCTAAACACCATTGTTTTGTGCCTCTTTCTGCACGGTGCTTGGGCAGCATCATTCAGAAGAAGCCCATGTGTGCCACAGCTTTACCTCTGGGATGCATTATCAAAAGGACTTAGAGGCCATCAAAGATGATTCCTCTGGCTCCCGTGGACTTCCTTCCCTTAGAGTTGGTTTGGGGACAATACAGACAGAGAGAGCACCTCCTTGAAGCTGAAATAAAAAAGCAGAGTCTCAGGTGGATCCATGAGAGAGACAAAAATAAGGGGGTTCCCTTGGAGTCACCCATAGGTGGAAGGCAGCAAACACCCCTGCTCGCTTCATATCTTGTTCCCCGCAATGAACCACCTTAAAAAAAGCCAGCACAAGACAAGAGTTGATGCTAGCCAGGCTGTCACTCCCCCACAGTCACCGTCCGAAGAAAGGAGATGCTTTCATGTGTGGTGCTGAGCATCTTGTTTGGTATTTATGGGTTCCTGGAATGGGGTGCGGTGTCTACCGAGGCGCATTCCTGGGCTGACAAGATTAATCCTGACAGGTCGCTGCCTCGGGGAAGCAAACGCTTAGGCTCACCTGTAACAGCTCCAGCACCTGGAGTTTTCTCTCCCCTTACAGCCATTTCTCTTCACATTTAATCTGCAAGTCTCTGTTCTGTGCTGCAGGGTATATTGCAATGTATGTGCAGCACTTTGCTTAACAGATGGCATAGGCACGATATTCTCTTTTATTGAAAGAAAAGAGACCAAAACGCTGGAGTGGCTGGCATGAGAGCACTCCAATGCCATCCGTCCTTCAAAGCCCTCCACACCCCAAGAGATGAGCTGCTTCATCCCTGCAAAAGTCAGGTTAGGTGGAAAAGGTACATCGGGCATCTTGGTTTCAGCAGCTGTCACCGTGTTTTGTCACACACTCAAAAAAAGCTGCCTCTGAGTGCTCAGAGAACAGCGAAACGTGCATCTGCTTGGGGACATAAAAGAAAGCACCTGCTCTTCCAAGATACGGGATAACACAGGCATATTTTGCAAGAAATTAGTGATGCCCAGATAGTAATTTCAGAAGAAAATGTTGGCAGAGTTTATTTTAACATTCAGGACGCAGTGCATGAACCTCTCTGAAAGCCTCTGATTTCACAGAGAAAGCAGCCAGGCAGCCTAACTTTTGTCACAGGTGCTGGGCGTTGCCTTCAGTGGCTGCAGAGCCTTACTCCCAGATGGCTGGGTGGAAGTCAGGGCAGGAAATGGGAGATGAACAGCTGAGGTTTTTCTGTAGAAGAGCCTGTGTCTTGAACCACTTTATGCTCAGCCATTTTCTAGCTGGTTTACTGGCTTCACAGGAAGCAGTTGTCACCGTTCATCTCTCTGATGCCCAGTGTTTCTCCTAAGAGGAAAATAATAGGATTTCCTGGGCTGCTCTTATTGCAAAGAAGTGTAGGTGCTCAGAATCAGCTCTTGAGGGGATATTTTTGCTCCAACTTGATGTTTGCCAGGAATCCAGTCTCCGTTCCAAGCCAGGTGCTGTGGATATTTGGGAGCATGGAAGGCTCCAGCAGCAAGATGCTGTCCCCACCTAGAGATCAGCAAACACAATGAGCTGGAAAATATGCTACTGAAATATGTGGCATGTCCTGACATAGGAGCTTGGGTTATTTTGAGTACTTCAAGGTATCTGTTCTCATTTGAGATGATAAAAGTACTTTGTTCTCTCTCACCAGAAATGCTTGCAGCAAACTGTTGATTCTGCTTTATTAATTATTGCCACTGAAGCAGCACATCCATAGAGCCAAGAGGTGCTGTAATGCACTGCAGGGCGTCCTGCCTGTCTGAGCCTCGACCTATGGTCCAAGGGCTTCGTTTGAAAACAGAAATAAACAAACAAACAAATACCTGGTTTGGAGAAGTGGATTACGGAGGGAAGAGATGAGTGCAAGGTCACACGATAGGTTTGTGCTAGAGATGGGAACAGAGCTCAAGTCCCTGGGTATTGAGTGAGGTGCAGGAGTACCACAAGTCCCTCTAGTTCATAAAACAGCGATCCTCTTCTGGAAAGACAGCAAAAGACATCATGTCATGCTCTGTCTTACAGGGGTTTATCAACCAAGATCTATCCACACATCTGTTCTCAGAACCCCAGCCTGAGAGGGAAGAGGCACTGGCTCTAAATGCTCTCTGGTCATTGGTATTTGTGGTTTTTCTGTGCAAGGCCCCGTCTGAAGTGGAAGTAATGATCAAAATCATGAAGGAGGTCTGCAAACAACTTGTGTGAATGGGGGCAAGAGCTTTTTGGTGTCGGGTAACCTGTTGTGATCAGAGGAGTTGATCTGGTTTTTAGAGTGTAATATGAGTACCAGTAGTGCCAAGAAGAGCTTGAGGGTGATCTCTGCCTGTGAAAAACAGGCTGAGAATTGATCGTCTGCAGGGAGACTCAAAGATAATCCCTTTTTGTGGTAGAAAGAGGCTGAATACCTTCGCTGATGAACATTTCACCTTTGTATTTTTCATAGCTGCTTAAGGATGTTTCACTTCTCCCCCTACCTTCCTATTCTCGTTTTATTTTCTCCTTTCAGGGCAACACAGCTTCTTGCATTTAAAAGCACAGCTAAAATGGTGTGATGTGTGCAGAGCTTTATCCAGTGTTTCACTCCCTGTCCAGGCAATGTTGGAGTATCTTCATTCTATTTCTTGTATTTTCTGAAGTTAGCCACGATAGAGGGAAAGAAAACTCTCATTTTACCCAGCAGTTTGTAGCTACTTCTGAAGAAGCCAGGTAGTGTGGAGTCATTCTCATTAAACCTGTAGATTTGGCCGAGCCACCGATGGGCTGAGTTTGTTTCACTGTAAAGAAAAATAGAAATCAGAAAAACCAGCTTCCATCAGGCCCGATGTTACAAACCGTGAGTGCAGCGTCAGGTGCTCTTGAGGTGGTGAACCAGGCAGGATGCACAATGGATTTTACTTCAGCTTGGTCGGCATCTTTAGGAGAGCACATGGAAGAAACACTGAGGGGTTTTAAAGGTTTGTCTTTAGTAACACTCCTTCTAATCCACTGCTTTCCCAGCAGGATCTACCCTTTGCAGGGAGTTGTTTGACATTGCTCAGCAGTGATTCCTGCTGACCAAGGGGCTAACATCAGCACGCTCTTCACCCCGAGGCCAGTAGGGAAACAGTGAGGCTGTTCGTTAGTAGAGAAAAGAAAAAGGATTCATTTTTTCCCTCTGAAGCACCTTGTTATTGATTACCCAGCTTTGTTTTTGCACGTACTGCCGGAACTCTTGTTTCCCTTTGTCATAGCTGCACTTCCAAGCTGTACATTTCCACATTGTTTACTATACCTGCCACGTATTTTTCAAAGCAGTACAGTTAAGATTGTGAATTCATTTAAACTCAGTGACTTGGAGATGCTGATAAAGGCAGAGGGTCAAATATATAATGAATTACATATGTATGTGTGTGTATGTAGATAGATGTGTGTATTTCAGTTGAAAGGTGGCAAGCCCAAATTTCAGGAATTGCTGTGTTCTTTTGTAGGTGTTGCTGGGAATGAATATTACAGTATTTTTACACGTCGAGAGGTAACAAGCTTGTTATGCTATTCCAATTTGACTTTGGAATGCCAAAATATCTAGTTAAATGTGAATGCTAAATTGGGGGTCTCCAGCTGTTCTTAAACAGAAAAGAAGCTCCAAAGGAAGGAGACATCAGATACAAAAAAGAGGAGCAACCTTACTGTGAGTGCAGGAAGGATTCAGTCTTTTGGTTTTCATTTCCAGTAGTGTTTAGCTAGAAATGTAGCCAGTGGTGACTGTCTCTGCTCTGCAGGTTCCCAAGCTGTGTGGCAATGATAAAATAAACAAACCCCAGCACTCCCAGCCTCCCTCCCAAAACCTGAGACAGCTGTGAGCTGGGGATCAGCCTGTGGATTAATCAAGGCTGGGGGAAATAATGTTTGTTACAATTTAAGATGAGTATCGAGTCTGGATTCAGCTTTTAGTGCCCTGGAGATAATTGAGCAGCTTCCTACAGCCCCAGCAGTAGAGCGATTCCCCTGTAAAATGCAGCCTTGTTTTAATGCTGCTAAAAATGGATAAATTAGTCCTCGAGGAGTAATGAATGCCAATAAAAGTATTGTGTGGCAGCATGTAGTAAACTTCTTGTGGAGGAAATGGCTGGAACTGACTTTTCTGAGAGCAGGATTTTGGCTCTCTTCTGATGCACCCGTCCATGCCTGTGGTTCTGCTCCTGCCCTCAGGGTCATTAAGAAAGGCAAGGGCTTAGGTGGAAATAGCCAAGAATAATGTATAGCCTCAATTTGCTGGCTTTGTGCTTTATTTGTGACATCTGAGGGCATAGTGGAGCATCCTGTTTGCCTTGGTTCACTGTAAATAAGGACTTGTCTGTGTCTGCTCTCCCGTTCTGGCTCGCAGCTGATAATGAGAGAGGCAGGGTTCCTCCTCCTCTGGTGCTGACTGCTTTGGCTGGAGCACGGGCTGATCCTCCTCTCCACACCTGCAGGAGAACAGCAAGGCTGTGCAGTTGGCTGTACCCATGACAAATACAGCCACTATTTTACGTGTCGGCATGCATTTGCCGCAGCGCTGAAAAGCCATGGCTGTTTCAAAGCCGAGCTTTGTCCAGCTTGAGGAGCTCTTTGAAAGGAACATGATTGTTCTTGTTTCTGCAGGATTTGGCATCCTCTGCCTTTTGTGTCTGCTGTGCAGTTTTCAGTCAGGCTGGAGATGACACGGCTGAGCTAAGCCAGCCCAGCTTTCCTCTCATCCCCTGGCCGTGTCGAGCTCGCTGCAGGTCACGGTGAAGCCCATCCCAGTAGTGCTTTTGCCTTCCTGGTGGTGCCTAACCTGTCACCACTGCACCACAACTGGTGCACAGTTCAGCTTCTGTTTGATCATATGAAACACTAATCAACAGATAAGAAACACTAAATATTTTTATGTTTGCATAGTCCATATCGAAAAAGCCAGAAGGCAAAAGACTAGAACTGAGATTTTTTTTTTGCAGTTTTAATTTGTGCTTCCCTCTCTGGCACAAATAAACTATTGATATTTACTCTTCACTGATGTGATCCTACACTATTTTTTTTCCTCACAGCCCCCTTGCCTCTTGCAGGACACACGAGAGATGATGTCTGCTGAATCATCACCATTCGTTGGGTAGCGTGGTGCGTTATTTACTGTACAGCAGCCAAATGCTCCACTCAGAAATAATTATTAATTTCCTCATAGGCTAATTAAAGATTGTATCATAAAGCACGTGCATCAGGGAGCTGAATTAAGGTTTCACCAGCAGCTTGAATTTGCTCAGATCCATAAGTATGGGGCTGCTTGGCTTTGCAGTTATAAGGCAGCCTTGACTGGACTCTAAAATTTAATGTGAGGCCCCATTTGCAGCAGGAGGTGCCAGCCTGGCTCCCTCCCTGCCATCACTGCCCACTCCAGCATGCCAGAGCCTGGCAGCTTCTGGAGAAAAAACAAAGCAAGGGCAGCTGGTCCTGTTGTGAAGCACCAACTCCTTTCCTTAATCTCAGCCTCACGCACAAGTAATGTGTTTGGCTGATCTTCTTCCCTAAAATTCATCTCAAAGCAGATTCCCAGCAGGGAAGGTTGGTGTAAGATGTACCAGGTAAGGTCGTTGTGAGGTTTATAATTACACTGGGAGCTTTTCAGTCTGCTCATCAGGAATTTGCATCAAGTATGATTAGTTAAGTGGAGACCTCTTTATTTGATTACCCTTTTTTTGTTGTTGTCTAAAAGAGAAAATGACATAGTTAGGCAGGAGAAGCTTTAGAAAGGGGTGATCTCTTTATTATATGTTTCTTTGGTGTTTGGCACAGTGTGGTTGAGAGCTTCCAGTGCTATAATAACAGTTATAATGAATGTGCATTGCCAGTGAAATTGTACTTCAGACATCACAGGTGAACTGATACAGACTCAAACTGTTACCTAAGAAGAAAATAGCTTTTCTTTGTTGTTGCCTTTAGACTGTGATAAGCGTTTCAGTACAAGTACTTTTTTACATTTTTAAAGTTAATGCACAGAAAGTCTTCAGTTGATTAGCAGAGGTCCTGCGTAGGATGGCTGTTTCATTACTAAGAGTTTAAGTGAGCTATAAATATATTTTATGCCCTTGTACAAGTTCAGAGGACCACGAAATATAATTAAAAGATTCTGGGCACTGCACACATAGGAAATAAACGTTTGACCTTTCCTACCTTTGGTCACCAGTAAGCAATTGCTCTCTGTGCTTCTTGCCTGCATTACTTGCTGTTTTGGCTTAAATACAAGATTCAGATGCCCACTGAGAATGTTGAGTGAACATTCACAGTTCAGTAGTTCTTCTGTCTGGATTTTTCTCTTCTCTGGAAGGTTCAGTGAAAAATGCCAAGCCATTAAGAAGCTAACAATTACCTTTAATTATGCAGACCAGCTTTGGCTATGAATGAGAAAGAGATTTGGAGTCTATTGTTATTTCCTTTTATTTCTGAAAACAAAACAAGAAATGCTAATCGAGACATTTTATACAACTGAAGCACAGTGTGTCTGAAGCAGTTCTGTTTTATTCCCAGCCAAGGGAAACACCATATATGTATCATACCAGAGTAGGATCTGCCTGTGGATTAACATCCCTGAAGATTTACTGGGAAGATGACTCACCAAAGAGACTTCTCCGTAAAACTGAGCCAAGTTTTGACAGTGAATAAGTTGATGTAACTGGGTTAGGACATGGCCCAGTGATTTTCAGGTTTGCACTGGGGAATATAGCTGTGACAGACTATCACTCTGAAAGAAACCCGGAAAATTAAATACACAGTAACAAATATATATTTTATCTCTTGGGGCCACAGGAAATAGAACAAGCCCTTGTCTGCTGTGTGTAAAACAGAGGAAGAAGCCAGTGGCTGTCAAGCCAAGGGAAATGAGTTTGCAGGATCCGATTATCTGTTATTTGAGTCTGTAGTCACTGAGCTCGGAGCGAGCCTGTCCGGCTCAGCCCTGCCGTGCCATAGCTGCACAGCACAGTCTCCTGAGCTCCGTGGGATCATTCTCTTGGCTCATCCCGAGTGCTGGTGGTGCAGGCTCAGAGCTGGGAGCCCTTTGGTCGGTGGTGCTGCGATCAGTAATGCTCCTGGAGGAGCTGGCAATGTCTGCGGCAGCAGTTTGGGGCACTTTTGCTGGAGGTGTCCACAGCAGACTGTCATTAGGCACCTGCTTCAGGCATCTTCAAAGGGAAGGGAGGAGGTAGCCGGCAGGAAATGTGAAAAGCTTGCTGTAAGCCTGCCCTCACCACCCAGATAAGAGCTGCCTCAGGGAGTGTGCCCGGGTGAAGCGAGGGTGGAGTGAGTCACCCTGAGAAATCAGCTCGTCAAACGCAACTGCTGAGTGAAGAGCAGTAGCAGAAGTACAGCTGTGGGAATAGATGTCTTTATTAGATCCGAGGTAAGCCCTGTGGCAGGACTTCCTAAAGAAGGGGTCTGTGTAAAGCCTCTAAGTGCTGCAGTGCCTAGGGCAGAGATCCTGGTTACCCGTGCCCTGGGTTCCACGTGGGAGCTGGTGGGGCACAGGGATGAGGAGGAGGCACATACCTCATCCTGCACTGAGGGGCATGGCCCTACATCCCTACTGGGGGATCTCTTGACTTCTCTCTGCAACAGGCAGAGACTGGCACCACCAAAAAAAGGCCCTTGATACGAACTGGCCTGTCCTCACAGCAGCTCTTCCCCTGGTCTCTCTGCTCTTCATTGCAAGATGAATAGACATGCTCCTAGTCTCATGGCCCTTCTCATGGAGTGGAAAGTCTCCCTTCTGTTTAAATAAACATACACGACTAGGATCTGACACAGAGAGTGTTGAAGTTGCTGGAGAGGCACTTCCATGGCCATTGAAGCGGACACCTTGTGGATATGGTGAAAAACCTTGAGACATAGGCGTGAAGAAGCTGGAGAGGCTGAGTTTTAGCAGGCTGTCCCTCCTGAGTGTAAGGGCTGAGGATTTTGCTGCTGTGCACGATCCACATGTGCAGAACAGTAAGAATCTCTGTGGGAGGTGACCCAGCTTCATAGATGGGGGTAGCTTTTCACCAAGAGAATATATAAATAATGGGTAAGCAGTAACTTGCATACCCTCCATTCAGGCATATTCCTGAGCACACAGGAGGGAGATTTGGGCAGACAGCAGTTGAGACAAAACAGCCTGATAAGCAGTGGTCATGTTTGAGCATCTAGGGGATAGATTGGGATATGGAGGCAAAGAGGGAACAGGGATATTTTTTACAACATGAAAAACACATTTGAAGGAACTAGGAGTGAACACTGTCAGCAGACACAGTTGAGGTTTAGTCTTTTTCCATTTAAAAAAAGTATGATGGGTAATTTTCATTAAAAGGACTATAAAGATTGGAATCTCCACTGTCATAAAACTTACAGGTCTCTGTAGTGCAATATATTTTAAAAAGGCAGGCACTTGAGAGAGCAGGTGATACTGCACAAACCACAGACCACAGCAGGGATAAAATACTTCCCAGTCATACCTGAGTGATGGGACTGAGCACTTCCACCTCGGGAATTGGACTGTTTGATATTTCTTGTGTTCTGTACCAGGAGCTTCCCAAGCAACCTAGGAAGGAATTAGCCACCAACAGCACAGTTAAATCTTCTCAGGTCTCTTCTGCAGTCATAGCACTGCAGTAAATCTTGCTAATTATTTCACTGGAGTTTTGTCCTCTTTGTATGTAAGCCCAGACTTTTATCTGTAGAGTTGCACATTTAGGACATTTTGTAGTGGTGTTAAACTGAAAACAGAGTATATATTCTCCATAATTCCAGAGAGTCACAATGAACTGAAACAATTTGGAACCTGAAATCAGGTACCGTGAGTTCTTCCGATAGTAGAAATTCACTGTGTCAAGCTAAGCTGATAAAATCCTTCCATTTCAGATTGCTGCAAACAGGCAATTTGGGCAAGGAAGCAGTTGTACTTTGAACTCCTATTAGGAACAGAATTAGTTTTCAGCACGGTCAGATTAGCAAAACCAGTATCTAAGGACCAATTTGTAATTTCTTATTTAAAGCAATTGCTCATCTGCTGAATGAGACCTGTGTTCATACTCTGAGGAACTGCAGTCGTAGCCATGCCACCATGTTAACATCTAAGGCAAAGTGAACAGTGCAAGCCCCAAAACACAATATAATCCTTTATGGAGGCAGTTCTCATCTTTGCCCCTAGAGGAGTTTTCAGCTTCCTCACTCCCCGCCTCAGTGCACATGGTTGTTGTGTTTCTTAGCTTTATGCAGAATCCTCTATTTTTTACATTTTAGAGCACTTCAAGTTAATACAAAAATCCACCTAAAATGTTAATTTGAGACTGGAAATAGATAGTATGGTTTTTCTCAGCTTCCACTTTAGGGAATTTAAGTGGTCAATTTTCAGACAAAGTTCTGTGCCTGTAAAGTAACGAGCATCAAAGACTGTTTTTAAGATGCTGAAAGACATTGAAAATGTTCAGGTAGTTAGCTTTGGATGATTTAATACTTGGCTTAATTTAAATCCTGGAAAGATTGAACTAACACATATCTTAAGAGGTAATTGCTTTGAGCAAGTGGAAAATACCATCTCTTCTTTATTCAGAGGAGTGTGTCTGTGGCAATTAGGAGGAAACATTATTTTGGGCTTACCATGGACTGCTGAGTGACCATGGAGGAAAAAAATCACATCTTCCTGTGGTCACAGGTAGAAAAAAATACCCACTTGTGTTGTCCTGATGAATATTTGGCCACTAAAGGTCACGGTGCCATTGCGTCAGGAGGCCAAGGTGCTCACGGCAAGAAGTTCAGGGGAGCTGCATGTGTGACCACCCAAAGGTGCCCATATAAAGCCCAGCTTTGGCACAGTGAGTTTTTGTTTCATTGTGGAAATCGGGTACTATTACCTCGTATTAGACTGGTTTGCTGTTTGCTTTTGGGGAGTTCGAAGCTGGAAATAGATGCCCATGTTTGGAAGCAGACTATGTTTAGACAAATTCCCAGGCGTGGAGGACGGGAGCTACACTGCCCCTGTTGTGCCATGTGGGTAAGTGGATGGTGTGGTTTTTTTTTGTCTGTTGCTCAGAATTGGGCGGGGAACTGGTGGAGTCCCCCAGGAATGATGGAAATTTCCTCTGTAAGTGTCCGTGCTGGTGAGGAGGGAGGTGAGCAGACACTGCACACCTGCCTAGCCCTCGCCTCAGCACGCTCTGCTTTGCAGGACCAAATGCAGAAGAACCCGTGCTTCTGCAGAAGCAAGTCACGTGCAGAGGGCAATAAAAGTCTGTTTGCTGCTCTGTAGGGAAAGAATCCAGGAGTGCTGAGCTAAATAGGAGATTTGGTAGTTACTTTGGCAGTTTTACGTAGAGCCTTGTGAGAGGAAACTGAGCTGGAGTAAAGCAGAACGCACCGAAGTGCTTTGCAGCCTGTGCATGCCAACAGCACTGAAAGCTTCTCAGTTATTCACAGACAGAGGAGAACAGGGACAGGGTTTTTACCTTATCTAATGCCTTCATCCTTGAGCAACATAAGACTAAATCCAAACAGGAAAGCTGGTCCAGAAATGAGCCCCCCAGCCTAGGTAGTGAGACTCTTAGGAGTGGTTCCTTGCTTCATTTAAGATGTCCTTCGTGATTTTAGGGACACAGTGGAGGCTCTGAGCCAGAAAAGCCGTGGGGCAGCTAATCCCATTTATCTCAGTGGCAGGTCCCTAAATATCTCTGATGTTCTGAGCCTGAGACTGTAATAGGACTTTCCCAGCTCCCACAGGTATTACAAAGATAGATAGACTAAGGAGGTGGTCGTATCCTTGAGTAACAACAGCCATGGAAGTACCTTGAATGCAGTTTATTATGCATGGAAGGAGTAGGATAGAGGAAAGATAACATTATGTGTTAAAAACAGAGTTTGGCTCTATTAAAGAGGAGCAGTTGAGAATTAAGCAGAACCCAGGAGAAATCCATGTTAAGAAGCATTTTTGCAGACAAATCTTTACCTCGTCTTTCTTTACTCTCATTCCTCTTTATTCCAAGATGAAGTGACTTCCTTTTCAGAAAGCCCTGAACCCAGAAATTAGACTAAAAACTTGCTGCACGTAATGAGGGAGACGCCAGAGTCCATCATCATAACTCTGAGAGGTAATTTCCAGAGCTAGATGGCCCTGCATTTGCAAATGTTCATCCATCAGAGCCGTTCACTTTCTGCACTTCCCAGGATTTTCTGGGTTACTGGAACTTTGCAGCACAGAAATTGGTTCTACTCTGCCTAATTTCAGGGCAGCATAACAGAGCTGATGTCGTTGCTCAGTGCTCTGCACTCCCACCAAAATCAATGGCCATTTGAAGGAGGCTCGGGATGGCCCAAGGTAGGCGCAGTGATGACCATTCAAAGATGTTTCCTAGGCTTTGAAGTGCTTGCAGTGATGGTATTTCGAAATGGATTTCACTTGACATAAGCATGCTGGGAAGATGAAACTGCAAATTGCTAGGAAATACAGCTTTCTATGTGCCTAACATTTTGAAGTTATTTTGGGTTAAAAGGACGACAGATTTACACATTAGGAAGGAAGCTGTACACAGCCAGGCCTCTTTACATAGCAGTGCTTCATGGGACACTTCTCTGTCTTGTTTCCATGTACTCTGAGAAATAATAAAATGAAGAAGACACGGAATTTAGCATTGATTCCAGAAACAAAACAAGGGCACTTTAGTATTTTCACGTACATTTACTTTTTGTGGCTCTTCAGACTGATGTAAATTCTATACAGTTCTATCACACTATTGCCTTATAAAATGGAGTTTTATGCAAAGATTTGCCAAGCTCCCACAGCACAGACTCTATAGACTCTTTCTTAATAGATGCAGAAATCAAGCCACAGTGAAGGTGTCAAAAAATAGCCCTTGAAATATTTCCTCTTCCAGCTTCGAAAGTAATAACATTTCTACTGCTGCTAAGCCCAAGCCTGGCAAATATTTTTCTGTCATTAAAATAAGCATTTCCCAATGCTATTTCCTTCCTGTCACAGTGAGTATTGGGCTATAATTCTCCCTGCTGCTGCTTTGCTGTGCTTTGGGAGCGGGTGGAGGAGTCTAGACGGGACGTGGTTTTGAAGGCGCGCCCTCAGCCCCGCTGTCCTGGGAGTGGATGGGTTTGCTGCTGGTATCTCTTTCCCTGCTCGTTTGAGGTTATGTATCTTTGCTTTTGCAAATAGGCCCTTGGAGCCTGTGAGAATAGCTGTGTGCTTGAGGCAAACAAGATTTGACCTTAAAATAACATGATAGCAAATACAGGGTTTCAGGTTGATGGCTTGGTGGGTGTAAGTGCCGAGAAGGACCTGCAGCAATTAGTTGCCCACGGATTAGAAATTTTATGCTCTGCAGCCCTCATTGTAATCCCATTTATTCTTTCACATATTTCAGGAGAGGTACCATTTAGTTTACATTAGCATGAATGATGAGTGCTAATCTGAGATGACAGAGCAATTTAAAGCTGGCAGGAAGTTGCTGAGGTAATATCTAAAATATGAAATGTCTCATTCGTTAGGAGAGGTGAAGATGACGAGCTTAACTGCACCCTCCCTCAAACTGGTTTTATGCCAAGGCTGTAGAGCTGGCTTCAGTTCAGGTTAGAGTCAAGGTCCAAATACCACCTTCTTCACAGTAGCTCAGCAAGGAGGGTATGGAACCAAGTGCTGTATATATGTCAGCAAAAATCAAGCAAAAAATATTAATAGGGACTTCACCCTTTCTTTTTATAGAGACAGGCAGGATAATTTAGAGTGATCCGAGAAAAATGAGTTCTCTTAAGCAAGGCAGCGTTCTTCCTATCTTCAGAGAAAAGGAATGACAGCTGTCCTTCTCCTTGAAAGCACAAGTGACACTGTGGCACAGCTGGCATAATTCAGATTTTTAGGAGGATGTGTGACTTTTTTCATTACAGGCTCCACTAAATGATCTTGGCCACAAATATATGACCAGATGGCATTAGAGCTGCTTTTCCTATAAGATTACAAAGTGCCACTGTTCACAATCTCAGCAGCTGAGAGATTATAAATTGCTAGTGCAGGCGGTCATTGCTTTTTCAAGCTCATTTTCTTGGTGCATGGGGAGTCTTTAGGTTTTTTGCCATCATACCTTCAACTTAAATCTGTCAGGCTTTATTAGTTCCCTGCTTTAGCTCTCAAACCCCACCTCTTCTTTGTTGTGAAATTGGTGTAGTGATGTATCCTCATCCTACCCTCTTGTGCTCCATCCGTGGTCTTTGTCCATGCTGGCCGTGTTCCCTGACCGCAGGGTGCTCTTCTGACCTGGGTGTTGGCTTGGGCAGGTGTGTTTAGACATCTGAGAAACAGGCTGTGATGTTCCTGTGGGACAGATGTGCTGCTGAAGAGGTAGAAGTGCTTTTCTTGCTGTTTTATTCTGGTCTTTGTCCATCTTGGGTGCTAGGGCTGCCAAAGGAATAGCAACCTGCTCTGGAGCCAGGAGGTGAGAGAGTGGGATTGGGGATGTGGCTGAGCAGAGAGTGGTGAGAGGAGGAGATGCTCATTAATCCTGGGCAGTTTCTGGGCAAGAGGAGGCAGCAGCGGGGAATGAACCTTCTGGACAGTATTCTTCAGATCATCTTTGAGTATCAGCTGTTGTTTTAGTAGGTAGATCTATCAAATGAGCCAGGTCTATCCACATAAGATGTGGATCTTTGTGAGACCGTGGAAGGCAAGGATGAAAAAACTTTACTATTGTAGACTCACAGCAATGTCCATTTTTTGAAAGTCAGCTCCAGAAGTGCAGCATGATCCCAGAGAATCAAAGAAGCTCATGAGGTAAGTGAAAGAGGATCTATGGATGCAACCTGTGTTTTGGAGGGATGCCCACTGTCCCTCTGCACTTCCAGTGGCATTCCAAATGACAGCTGAGATTTTCTGTGGTGGTTGACACAATTAGTTTGTCTTACAGGTTTAAGAGCATCAGTATTTTGCAAGTGCAACATTTGAAAATATCTGCCTCTGCTGGAATCCTTTGAAATGGAAAGGAAAAACACTTTGGTTGCTGGTCCACTAACCTCGTTTTAAGTACAGAACTCACTAAGTCTTAAGAAAATGGTTTTAGAGGATCTGAAATAGGTTTCTCATTAAGCATTCCAAAGAATGCTTTTCAGATATGTATTAAAACACATCTTCTATCTCTATACACATTTATTTATTGCCTGTAATTTTCTCTGCACCGTAACTCTGCTTGCACAGTGCAGCTGGGCATAAATCTCATTTTTAGGAGCACTGCTCATGTTATGTTTCTTGACTTTCTATAATAACAAGAAATGGGATGCTTTGAGGTAATCTAAACAAAGCTGTGTGCAATATAATAACATCTAGAGGAGTTACAAAGGGGTCATTAAAGCTGGGGGACCTAATGATTGAAGGCTGATGGTCATTGTGACGTGAAGGTGACCGGAGCTGGCAATTGGTTGCAGCTGTGCTGGCCAAAATGCTCGCTGGAGCTCCAGAGCAAGGTACAAGGATCACAGGTGAAAGAAGATCAGCTTGGCCAGCATTCAAGAGAAGGTGCTGTCCCGTCCAGCCCACAGCTGCCTCTCCTCAACCCATCTGGTATCAAGGGAAGAACAGACTGGGTGGAGGAACAGTTCACCAAACAGGGAGGAGGTCAGGGAGAACAGACTCTGGAGCCTGGCTACACCAGAGTCAGGGTGGGCAGAGATGTTGTAGACGGGAGTATGAGAATCTGTTTAGAGATGGATCCAGGAAACGAGCAAGTGACCAGTCACAGCCACTGCCAAGTAAGTAGGTACTGCAGGGTTTATCACTATTCCATTATTATTATTATTATTATTGTTGTTGTTGAAATTATTATTATTATTACTATTATTGTTTATTGCTCTGAGCATTGCTGTGCAGTAACATGCTGTATTGTGTTCTGGGCAAGAGGGGAATGCCAGACTCTGGCCCATGTCTTCACCCATGCTGGCTCTGTGTGTGACCGAAGGCAGACTGTAAGCAGAGAGAAGAAAAGCAGCCTTTAAATTTGCAAACAGTGATTAATTCTAGCTGTATTTGAACTGATTATGGATGGAGAAGGAATCAAAGCTGGGATTAGAGGCTTAGCAAGCATGAGCACATCCTTGGGCAGCTACTGCTCTCTTCCAACTCTGTTGCACTTGAATGTCAGTGTGCTGGCATAATGCCATTGTCCCAAGTAACCTGCACAAGTCCCAGTGGCTGCACCCAGTAAAAAATCATCTTGGTGCTCCTGCCTTCCTGATGCTCTCCTGTTGTGGCTGCAGGAGCCAGACTTATTTCCTAATAAGCTTCGGTGTTATGTTTTATTATCCTCACCATGCTGGGCTGATATTTGCCTGCTGTTGAATGTGAAGGATTGTCATTTTGCGCATAGGTGAAATTTCAAAAGGTTGGGAAAGTTCCTTGACAAGGTGACATTTCTTGGCTGTGCCTGTAGTCACGGGCCTGCTGGATCTTTGCAGTAATATTTCTTGCATTACATTTAGAGCTGATCTGTCCAGTATTAGCTTGGAAAGGTTGTGGCCTCTTTCTCCTGGACTCTCAGTGCCTCTTTCTATTCCGATGCTGAACTACTGACAAATCACCAGGACAGGCAAGGTCTGTCTTTCAGGACATACTTGGAGCAGCCTATGGTACTGAAATGCTGTGGCAGTGCTGCCTGGCCAGGGCCATGTGGCTGCTGTGTCACAAAGCACACGAGCCACTTTTTGGGGGCACATTTCTGGGTTTGGCACGTGGGCATTAATGGTTTCCCGACCCAACATTTGTTAGGGTGTAGAGGCTTCCGGGCTTCATTTGCCTCCTACCCTCATTTTAAGAAAATTAATAATTGTCACATCGGTCTTTGTTCTTTGCAAATAGCTCTTGATCAGAAAAGTATTAACAAAAACTTACTAAAAGAAGTTTGCTTTATCAAGTACTTGCCAGTAAATGTTCTGTGTGTATGTATTTTTAATTTGAAGAATATTAGCACTCAGTGTTTCTTGAGCTGTACAGCATCTCTCTGAAGTCAGCCTGAACATTTTAAAACATTGCTTAAATAGGATCGAGAATCTTGAAAATAAGATTTGTTGTAAGCTTTCTATTGTTGCCTCTCATACCCATGCATGTCTGTTTTTCAAGCATCGCTTTATAATCTTCACTAAGCTCTAAAGGATGCTTAGTTGTTATGGTTTGACTTAATATAATCTAAAAATGGCTAGCAATAAATCCAGTCATTTCCATGTAAAGGAAACGTGGGATTGGACTGGTGGAACTATTATACCTCACTCAGGGGAAGAGCCAATAAATCCAATATATTTGTTCAACTCCAAAATATCCACCTTAATTTGGTGCAAGGGGGGGAAATTAAAAAGCACAAGCCTGTATTTTGAAGTACAGTACAACAGTCGTGGGAACCATGTCTTGCATTTCTGAGAGTGGGGAATGCTGAGAGGAGTGGGATTTGCTGTGATTAATACTGTCCCAGGGATGGGGAAAGCTGAAAGGAAGACAGAGCTGTCTCCTGAAGGCTGTTGATCTCTGCTCTGGGCTCCTGGCCAGACTAGCTGTCCGCTGAAATGACTGTAATTTCCTGAATTACACAGAGCCAAACTTCCATTTTTGAAAAGGACAAATTGGGCCATAGGACAATCACTTGTCTTTACAGCTCATGACAAAGTGCTCCCAACTTAGAGGTTGGCCTCACCTTTCCTTGATTTTATAGAGCTCTTATTGGCAAGTACTAGTCTTGTTATGGTTTAATCAATATTAATCTCAGTTGGAAGGATACTTCTGGTTGCTAATTGAGATCAGGTTCAATTCCATCTCGTCATATTTGCTGTATAATTTTTGTATGCTTTACATCATGTCAAAAGAGCCCTGGCTAATAGCATTGGTATGACATTCCCATATGCCAGCACAATGTACAGCTCAGAAAAAGCTTCCGTGAGCTTGTTGCTGTCTCTGCTCAGGGTATAATTCTCAGAAGTTCTCCAAACTGTGGAAGGAAAGGTTCACAAAACCTAGCAGCAGGTCTCCTGCTTTTTTTCAGCACATGTTGATCCTCTCTCATTTGTAGTTTAGTTCTTCCAAGCACTTAAACATGATGATATGGCTCGATATTTCTGGGATGTGTAAATAAATTACACCCTTTTCTGCATGTTTCACTTGACTGAGAAAGAATTTACTATTAGGAGGAAAGAACAGTGGCCAACAGCCACCTCTGAAATGCCTGTGATGGGAAAGATGTCAGCAATAATACCCATCTGAAACCATTTTTTCTGTCCTTCGAGAAAGGCGAGTCCCAGTGGGGAATGCACTGACCAGCTCTGTGCACAGCACACGCAGCAGAGATCACCCACACTGCCCTCACCCAATCCCCACTGACCACCTGTGGATCCCAGGCCATTTTATTGTGCACAGGTGCTTCTAAAGAATTTTGGTCTATGTCAGGAGCATGTGTTCCCTGGGCTGCACACCATGAGATTTGCTCCCCTGTCTCCACCCTGTCCCAGCTCTGGCACTGCAGCATTTCTTGGGATCGCTGCCTTTGTGCAGATGTTTGCAACCCCTACACTTGCTGTGGGAATCAGGAACACGCAGTAAAAAGTGGCTGTGCTGGCAGGGCCTGGGCATCCACCAGGCAGCTGCAGAAAGCCCAGCTGGAAAGGCTGTCCCCAGGAAAGCTGCTCCCCACAAAGCTTTGTGTCTTTGTGACATGGTTTGCTTGGAAATACAACACTAAGCTGATTAAGCTCCTATTCTTGGCACCAGTTTCTGATGTTAGTGGGACCACTTCAGCCCCAGGAGATCAGGACCATGCCTGGGAACAGGACATGGGATGGGAGGAGTGGGCGGGAATTGTTTCTATACTGGGATTGATGCCCTTGATTGAAGTGTGCAGTGTTCCCATAGGAAAGGGAGTCAGGTCTGGGAGCGATAGGAGTTGGTGAAAAAAAGAACTGTTCCCTCCATTCATGCTCAGTGTCCCACACTGACAGTGAATAGCCTTTAACAGGTTAAAAAAAAATGGGGGCAAACATCAGTGCACTGAAGGGTTTCAGTGAAAACTGGAACATTTTGACGAGAGCGTAATTTATTTGTTCCCCTCTTTGGCACAGCTGCCTAACTGTGATTGTGCCAAACGCCAAATTTGGCCTCTTAACAGGTTGGCTCTAGCCAAAACAGCTGAGCCTGACCCAAAAAAGGGAGCAGAACTTCTCATTTCTGCAGACCTGGGTGCAGCAGGAGGTTTGCAGGAGCCTCTGGCCGTGGTGGGTGAAACAGGATGTGAGTGCCAGGGCTGGGGAGCAGCCGGGGCAGCTTTTGGGTGGGAGGGCATTGCCCAAGTGCCACAGCCAGTGGTGCTGGGGTTTGATGTTCAAAGAACTCCTGGGGAACCTCGCTGCAGAGCAATCTGGCCACAGTTTGGGGATGCACATGGGTATTTTTAGAGCTTGTATTGCAACATGTGCAAATTTATTAGAGCTCGTTAATTAAAATTATTGTGGTGAGTGCTCGTTACTATATCTGACCAAAAAGCTTGCACAGACAGTTAAAGGAAAAACCACCAAACCCCATGTTAGAATAAATGCAGGTTAGTAACTAAAATGGGGTATCTAAAAATAGTCACACCTCAAATGGATTTAGGCCTTTATGTGGTGCAGTTGCTGCTTTTTCCTGCCTTTCATTTTATGAGTTTCTTTAAAGATTTTCTGGTTTCTTCTTTGTCATATATATTCTTTTTATTCATATGTCCAGAATCCATTTTTATTTCCGTGATACTGATCCAGATGTACAGCACACAGCATTGATTTCTGCTGGTATGTAGTACATACACGTTACCAATGGCATCCACCTCTGGCAATAGTGAGAACCTGGCCGACTGTGGTCTGCAGAAGGATAGGAGTGATTTTTTTAGGATCAATTCTAGGTGTAGTAAGGGCTGCAGAGTGTAGGGTGAGATTTAGCTCAGCAATGTGCACTATTTCGAGAGTATCACAGCCAATTTCTAAGTAGATCTACATGAAAAACAAAAGAGGGTGGTAAATTTAAACTGTGAAGAATAAGGAAGAGAATGTAAATGGGTAAGAGCATCGGGACAAAGAAACGGCATCGCAGAAGAAGCTTAGAAAACTAAAGAGGGTGTAAAGAGGCCAAAAGCTCCTCCCTCCAGCATCCTCCCAGCCCTCAAGTGTTTCTGTGCTCTTGGCTCTTTTCTGCAGCAGGGCGTGAGGAGTTTTTTAAGATGAGATCCAGACCCCATCGCTCCGACTGATGACCAGACTAAGAGGCAAGGGAGAGATTTTTTTTTTTTTTTGCATGGTTGGACTGGACTCACTCTTCCTGTGGTGGGGATTTCAGTTGTAGATTGTAGAGCAGGCTGTTTTTACTCTCACAGTTAATGTCTTAATACTCTTTACCTTCTAGTTACTGATTATTTGCACCACTTTTTTTCTGTCAAAAGAGCTGTTTGGAGACAATTCCCTGTGTTGGTTTGACAGGCTGCACATAAGTTACCATCTTCCTATACTTCTTTACAAGTCAAACCTCAGGTCAGGCAGGGCACTGGCATCAGGCTGGCAGAGCTGCAGCTGCTCATTTACCTTCTTCAGAATTTGTATAACATTCACAGTTTTCTTCGTCTGAAATTTGTCCAGTGTTTTATGGGTTACTAAAAGTAACTATAAAAGTTACAGCAGTTTTAGCACTTGCAGATACTTAGTAGCTGAAGGTTTTAGGTTTTTTAAATGTGCTATTTCAGTTGTTACTGCTTTACTGCTGGAATGAGAAATTTGGTCATCACCCTGTGATAACACTGCATTCATCTGAATTTTTTCTAAATAGTGAGGAAATATAATTATTCTCCCCCTTGTGTTATCTTTGGCAAGTCTGCTAGTTCTGCAGAGAAATAGCTCCATGTAATTGTAAAAGCTCTTCGCAGTATCCTTAATTTTTTTCTTAATATCCTTCCCCTTGTCCATTTTGCTTCTGGCTCTAGAGCCCCCTCCTTGCTTTATTCTGTGCTGGAGCGTGGGTCTGTCTGGGCAGTTCTTCAGAGGCTCTGCAGAAAGACCACTTTGGCCCAGCTGTTCTATTCAGGTTACGTTCTCCTTCTACAGGAAGTCCATGGTAATTAGCATTTTTAATAAGCAACCACACAGAAGAGACACGAAAGGAAATGTCTCGCTGTCAGCTTCGAGGAGGAGCAGAGAAGATGGTTTTCTAAGGTCTCTCCTACCCCGAGGTGGTGCTGCACTGTGACCCTACCTTTGGAGTCTGTTTTGTCAGAGGTTTTCGGTTCTGCGGGGCACAGATGTGATGCTGACAGGCTGCAGCCCTGGCTGTGTGTGACACTCCTTGGAAACCTCCAAAAGGTGACATCCCTGAGCGAGCCCTCCCCCCTGACAGCAGGGAGAGGCCCCTGTGCCCTGCGGAAAGCCCCTGGTGCTTGAGCAGGAAGAAGGGAGGTGCCCCTTAAATATTAAACGAGGTTTTACTGTTCTCGTGGTGTAAGGAGTTAAGACAAGCCCTAACCAAAGCCTCCAGAACTGCATGACCACAGAAGTTGGGAGAGGTATGGCTATAAATACCAGCTCTGTGGTGGAGCTCAGCGCTGCTTCATGGGAGGAGCCGGGTGGGGAGATGCTGCAAGCGCAGGTGGCCCTGTGGTCCTTGGCAAGTCTTTGTCTTGAAGAAGTGGGACCTTTGGAATGAAAATATGAGAAGTGTCTGAAAAGACGTGAAGTATGGGCTGGTCTTGCAGCTATGGGGTGTTTAAAACTCCTTATTTCTTACGGTACCCAGACACGTGGCAGACGTTTCACAGCACGGAGGTGGTGCTGTACTGCCTCACCTGGAAGAGCGTGCTGCAGCAGTACAGGAAAACGGGCTGGATGCAACAGACACAATGAGTGTCTGTCAGATATCCTAGTAGCTTACTGGAGCTCCACACAGGCGTGTACACAGTAGGGAGTATGTTTTTGAAGAAATAAAATGAATTGCAGAGCAATGGGAGAGCGAGGAGAAGAGGGCGGAGGAAGGGAGCGGTGGGGGAAGAAAGCACGAGACGACTGCGAGAGGAACACACATTGCTTTGAGGATTTGTGCTTTCTGCCTTTTGCGGGGTTTTCTACTTTGCCTTCAGGCAGTTCAGGATGTGCAAGAGAAATCAGGAGATCAGAAGTGGTTGGATAAAAGTCTGCTCAGCCTCCTTCATCACTAAGCACACTCTCCTTGTTGGAGATGAAAAACAAACGTTGGGTGCACAACCTGCTGTTTACACGTCTGGTGGATCTGTTCACACAGGGCTCCTCTTGCAGCCATGGAAAAGGCTTTTTTCACGGCTTCTTTGTGAGGTTTCTTGTTATTTCCCCGGCAAGGATAAATGTGCAATCTGAGTAGGGCTGAACAAATGACTTGGGAGCATAGGCCTGGGAGGGCTGGGTCTCCCGGGTGGCAGATGGCTCTCACAGCAGCACAGGGTTTCTGAGAGCAGTGCAGACCAGCCCTGAAGCAGGAAGGAGCTGTGGGTGCTGCAGGCAGCCCTGTGCCTGCCTGGAGAGGCTGGGACGGCCAGTGGCACCCTGGCCATGCCGAGAGCCATTGTGGAGTGCAGCTCTGAGCTCTGCAGGATCACTGGATTTCCAGGATCACTGGATGCCTGTGTGCACCGTCCTGGCCCCATCCTGGGGCTGTGCTGTGTCTGGAAGCAAGCAGAGATGGTGTTATGATGCAACTGGTGGGCTTTAGAAATTGCAATCGTTTCTTACTGCAGTATTTCAGAGCATGGACTCGATGCCTGTGTGGCGGTGTGTTTGGAGGAGCTCGCTGTGTGCCAGGCACAGGTGTCCTGTGCAGGTGCTCCAGCGGTGGGTAGGACTTCTAGAGACATGTATTATAAATATACCCTGAAATTTAGAGCTACTTATCAAAAACAATTGAGAAAGAAGAAAATTTAGATGTAGGCAGTGTTCCCTTCAGCTGTGTCAGCATTGTTTCAGTACTCCATGGGCTGGGAAGCATTTGCTATCACTGAGTATTAGTGTTCCATAGCAGCCTTTCATTGTCGGATGGATTTTCAATCTTTATTCACTGCTCTGATCGTGTCTCCTGTTCGTGGCCCTCATCACGCTGTCTCCTGAAGAAGAAATGCCAATATTACTTGTATTTTCAGAGTTAAAAACAATTGCCACTAGCTGGAAATACAGTGCTGATTTCAATTTCCAGTCATGTGAGACATCAGACGAGTAGGTCTGAGGAAGCTTTGCTGACACGAGGCTGGATGTGACAAGCCTGGTGCACACAGCCTGCAGCCCCTCGGCGTTCCAAGGGTGCCTGGCAGGTACAGCACAGGTCTGGGCTGTCAGAATTGTTTGTTCCCTTTAGCTGCCCACTTGGGAAGTAAGCACCTTGAAGCATGTAAACACTGCTTTTTGGTGGTCACTTGACAACAGGCATGAATTTATGGGCCATTACAGTGAACACAGGGAAAAACCTGCATCAGTTTTCTGTAAACATATTTATCTTTTCAGCTGCAAATTAAACATTACAAATTTAACTGCAGATTAAACATTTGGGCCAAAACCCAGTGTTGTTATTCAGAAGCGGTGCCAGGAGCTGTGGGTTGTTTCCATCCTTGCTGGCTGGGCTGCTGCAAGGCTCCACTGCTGTGTCTCAGGAGCTGGGAGCATCCTCAGGAATGTGCTCTGACCCAAACCCAAAACGGAATGGTTGGCGTGAGGGAACTGAACTGTGGGTCCCTCTCACAGGCTGTCCAGACTGAAATATCTCAGCTTCGGTCCCTCCTTGGAAAATGACACTTTTGGCAAAATGCTTTTCTTAAAAACATTTTCCCAGCCCTACAGGTTTCCACAGAAAATGTTTCTCATCCTTTCCTGTTTCAAAGCAATTTGCCAATTAAAGTAATCTATACTTGTTATTTAATAGAAGGTAATGGTCACACCAGCCCTAGGCAACATACCCACAGACTGTCTTTAATTGCAATATTTAGTTGTGTTCTCTTAGTTACAAACGAAATAATTTTTCTTTGTTATTATAATGATTAACAATGTTACAAATTTCAATTATGACAGCAAATCATTACGGTATATTGAGATAAAATCAAGCTAAAACGTGTTGTAAATAAGAATCCATAACTTACCGGAATTGCATGGCTAATACATTATTGGATTTTTCCCTTAGTCCCATGGCAAAAAAAAAGAGATTTTATTAAGTGTCTTTTTGCTTTTGAAAACTTAAAGTTCACGCTACTTTCATTTTTTACTAATAAATTCAAGGTGTCCATATTAGTTTAACCTGAAATGAATCTGGTTTATTGCTGAAACTGAAATTCCCCCGTGAACGTCTCCGTGGATTAGATATATGCTGGTTATATTCTTCTATGATTAAGTTTTTATTGATTCTTTTTAAAGCCAGTCAGTTTATGTATGTTACTCCTCACTGCCCACCAATATTCTGCCGTACTGCCCTTGACGTGTCAAAAAGGATGATATGTATTTAATTTACTTGGTTTCTCGAGAAGTTATTAATGGCTGTTTAATACCCTTGAAGGTATGCTAATGTGGGCTCTAAAATAGGTGGTGTTTTGTACAGCAGGATTCAATGCTGCTAATCTGCACAACAGACACTGAAGCCTGTTCTTTCCTGGTCCACTTTATTAAGTGCAGCCCAGAGCAGGTGTTTTGTTTTTGTTTGCTGCAGGCTGGGTGGTGGTGCTGCACCAGCACAGGACCTGTCTGTGATCGTGGGGCAGGCTCTGTATCCTCCAGTCAGGTTTGGGCCGTGCTAGGAAGGGATTTGGAACGCTGGCCAGCCTTCAGCTCAGTAGAAAGAATTCCCATTTTTGTAGATAACTATTAAAGTAAGCAGTGGTCAAGCTCTTGGAAGGGGAAAATGATTACTGTTACAAACATATTTTGTTGATGAGGTGCTGAAATCCAGACCTGCAGAAGCTGGATCAAGTTTAGGAGGTTTTGAAGGAGCGACCCATCACAGTATTGCATTCTTAAACGCAAGAAATACCAGACGGAGTCAGATTTTTCTCTGTGTTTGATTTAAGTAATCCCTATTTGTCTCCACAGGCTGAAATTATTTTCTTCCCAAGCATGTGAAATAGCTAAATTATTTTTATCCATTGTGTCATGACTTAGTAGCAAGAACTTTCTGATTACTTTTTTTCATCCCCACCCAGCAAAACTCCCTGCTTTGCTCCAGCACAGAGCCAGGCAAAAAGGCTTTAATCATAATAGGGTCACACCTTGCCTTTTGCAAAAGTCAAACAGCTGCACTTCTGCCCTCGCTGCCTGTGTCACACAGTGTGAGCCCACGCCCTCCGAACATGGGGCACTTTTTGGGTTGGGTGGTGTTTTTTGGGGGTGGTGGTTTGTTTGGGGGTTTTTTTCCCGCTGGAGGATGATGTCAGAAAAATTCAGTTACTTGAGCAGATCAGTGATCCTAATCATCTTCATCACATTAGATGATTCAGAGGGAGGGGGACCGTGTCCAAAAGTACAGCGAAATCCATTTGGCCAGGAAGAAGGAATATTAGAAATGCAGATATTGTTTTCCTATGGTTTGAAGGTCATTTTCGCACTGCATGGAGATTTCCAAATGCATCCATGTATAACGCGCCGCCTGTTAGCATTTTGCTGTCGTAACTTTGTATTGATTGTCCTCTGCAAAGATTTTTAATAACAGCAGTAACGTAAATTCACTGAATGTGAATAGAGGCTAATTAAGAACAAATGTGCTGGTCCCGTTAGGAAGTTATTTATCACTAAGTATGGACTCTTCATCTGTGACTTGCTATAAATACTCTCGTCCGAGCTGATGCTCTAAAAAGGCCAGTCCTACCTGTAGGTGTGTGGGCTGCCTGGCCTGCAAGGCAGCCAGGCCCTGGGGAGGAGGAGGAGGAGGAGGAAGAGGGCTGTGGCTGGGGCAGCCCAGCCCCTGGGTGGGAGTGGGAGTGTTTGCCAGAGGAATCCAACTCTACTGGGAGAACTGGGGAAAGCTCCCGTTTGAACCAGAAAGCGGTTTGCAAACTTTCATGTACTTTGGCACTCTGAACCCCCTGGTAAACGTGCACAGATGTGCCTCAGCCCACCGCGAATACCACCGGGTGACTCCCAGAGTGGCTGAGTTTTGAAATCGTGACGCTTCAGCTATTTTCTGTCTGTGAGTCCTTTGCACAGCTGAGAAAGAGGGATTTGCAACAGGTTGATGCAGAAGAGAATTTTAAATGTGCCCATTTGGGCATTTGCAGTAGCGTTAGCATTTCCCTGTGCATCAAGAGATCCTCTGCTTGGCAAACCCTGCTGAGGAGCAGTTCAGGGGCTGAGAGAAGCACCCAACAGGACCATGCGTAGGCAGGAGCACCCCCTGGTCCTCTGTGATGTTTGCAAGGGTTGGGACACTGTTCCCAGCAGCTCGAGAGCAGCGTGTCCCACCCTCTGGCAGCTCAGGCTGTGGGGTCGCCTAGAATCCTGGAACACAGAGTCTAAATCCAAGCAGTGGCTCTTACCTCTCACCCCTTTCCCTTGGAAAGGTGCCTGTGCCAGTGTGGCTTGCCCTGGCAGAAGTGCTGCTTCTCCGCCTTTCACTGAGCTATGGGAAAGCCCCAAAACGTTCTCAGGCCTTCTCATCCAACTCAGGAAACTGAAACTCGCTCCTGAGGCTGCAGAGACTGGCATTCCTTGGAGCTTATGACACAGAGCAACAGTTGTTACTTGCAAACAGTTGGTGATAGAGCTCGTAAAGTGAAAAGAACCTGTGGAAATCATTAGGGTCCTTCAAATAAAAGGTTGGTACTTGAGAAGAATCGTTAATTAAATAATTGACTACTGTTTCCTTGCCTGTAACATGCATAACCATCCCATATCATGAATTATTAACTTCAACCAGATTTTCTAAGGGAATAAAATCCCTTGTTTAGCTTTTCTTAATACGCTTTTGTTCTTGGGAAGTGATGTGTTCTTACAAAGTGCCTTTTGCAATCAACTTCTGTGTATTTGCTTAGAGTGGAGAGATTGTATTTGCTGTTCAAGACACGGTTTATCCTAATCTCTGTCATACCTGCTCCAAGATTTCCCACTCCAGTGGGGGACATTGCATTTCATGTTGGGGAAAGCATGCCCGGCAGCCTCAGCAGCTGAGGGGAGCTGGCTCGCCAGATGAATTCTTGAGCCTTTCCCACCACAGCTGTATTGACAAGAAACTAAGTTTGGGTTTAACAACGCTGTTCTGTTTTCGAGGGATAATATATAGTCACTGGTGCAATAACAGAGTGATGTGATATATTGTCCAGTGAAATCCCTTAGCAACTGATTCAATATTTGCAGGAAAATAGTTGGAATGGTGAAAGCCAAAGCTGCCGAACGAGTGGCAGTGCCCCAGCTTGCAAAGCTCTTCCCTGCAGACTGTTTTGCACCTTGGATCCTCAGATCTTCTGGGAAGAGTTTCAGGAGTGATGATTCAATGGTACCTGTAGATAACAAAATGATTATTTCTTTTTTTTTTTTTTTAACTAACATTTGTTTAGTGCTTGAAGCTTGGCTGGCAGCTGCTCCTAGCATTCGAAGCGCCCTGGAGCTCGTGTTTCAATGACATAAATTGGGCAAGGCTGATCACTGGAGGCTGTTGTACAGTGAAAAGCTCAGGTCTGGAGGAAGTGTTCAGTGTCTGCTGCTGACATTTGCCTTAACAAAGAAGCACTGTTCTACCAGAATAGCCCAGAAGACCCTAATAATGCTGCTCTGATGTGCAGGCTGCTGCTGTACAGGGTTTCTCTCTCTATACCCTTCATGGCTCAAGGGAGAGTGTTATTTTTTTTCCTTTAGTGGAGGCTCTAACGGAGGGGGCAAATTTCACATGAATCCACTGGGACCTCAGCAACTGGCCGTGTTTTAGCAGGCTGTTAAGATTTATTGCACAAACCCTTCTGAGAGCTCTGAAGAGATTTGCCATGCATTTCGGTGTCAGAGGAGCTGTGGGAACAGAAAGGTTGGCATTTAGCTCTAAATGACTCCCATAAAAAATGAACTGTTCTCTCCAAGTAGATGAGAGCTCCCGCACTGGCTGGAGGCATTCGGTGTGTTCATCACCTCGTGTGGTAATGAGCAGGCCTGTTAATGTGTGATGAGAGCCCAGCTGGGGTCACACAAACTGAACGAGCAGGAGAGCTGACCTGGGGAAGAGGAAACCTTGGAGCTGGCAGCTGAGGCAGCTAGAGG
The DNA here is from genome assembly GCA_013397755.1 of Cnemophilus loriae. Taxonomy (NCBI): domain Eukaryota; kingdom Metazoa; phylum Chordata; class Aves; order Passeriformes; family Corvidae; genus Cnemophilus; species Cnemophilus loriae. Next base: position 241,300 of record VZTF01006514.1, on the reverse strand, counting down.
GGCACAAGCTTTTTTGAATATACATTGCATTAAATTTAGTTCTTTTTGGAGGTTTTGCCCTCAGAAATGTTCAGGAATGGTGCCAGAATTGTGATACATAAATCCTACTTTTCACCACGAACTGTCTTCCTTGTCTTCCCTGTCATCTGCTCCTATATCAGTGCTGTCAGCACTTCTGCTTTCCTTGCCCTCCAGTTTGTTTCCTCTCTGGCCTACTCATCTTTATCTCTTCTCCTAAGCTTTCTAAGTGCTTGTCACTCTTTTTTTCCCCCCTGTCCTTTCAACCCAAACCCATGATATAATTCTGCTTTACCTGATTTCCCTGCGGTGATGTCTGGCTGAGGCAGCTGTCAGTAATCCCTTGCTATCAGTGTTCAAACTCCTGGATACAGCAACCAGGCTAGAGTTTTGTGTTCCTGAGTTTATATTCTGTCCAGTCACTTGGACTTTGAGCTCCTTCCTTATCTACTGCTTCTGAAAATGCATATTCCCTGTTATTATGGGCTTACTTGCAGTGTCACAATCTGGAATCCAGGAGGAAAAGTAATAAGTAAAAAAAAGGTCAAACATGAGTATTTAACTATAAAAACTGAGGGTAAGAAAGAATATGTAAAGCTTTAAAACTGACTGTTTTCTAAATGCTTTATTCTTGTGCTTATCTCTTTCAGTTATAAGAGGCTGTAATTTGGTTCAGATGTACCTGTTCTGATACTGGAATTTGATGGGGTTTTTAATAGCATGACCATAGTGAGGCTTGAACTTCGACAGAAAGGAAGGTTTTGATCTTATCATCAGGCTGGTGTAGTCAGGGAGATTAGTGCTCTATCCAACCCACATCTTGCTAGATTGTAGAAGTGTTTGGGCACATTCAGCATTCAGGCTTTTTAATCAATTGTCCTTGGTTGCAGCCCCTTCAAAACTCATGCAAGAGTCATCTGGAGGAATTTGGTTTACTTTTAATGCACGAGAAAGGGAAAGCCAACCAACAGATAATATTTTTATTAGATTTATTTGGGTTTTGTGTGTTTGCTTCTGATTTCGTATGATGTTATTGAACATTTGCTGGTTTTCAACAGTCTGACATGTTTTCTACCAACTCTTTAGCTGGCTTAGGTTGGCAAAGGTACTGGACATCAGCAAAGCTAAGCTGAAGTTTGGCCCTCTGATCTAAGCAGTTCCGCACAGCTACAAAAATTCCTGCTCCACACATATGGGGAGAAGGCGTATTTTAGTCCTGTCCAGCTGAACACCAGCTGCTTTGATTTTGCTCCAACTTCCCAAAAGCAGAGAGGGTTGGATGATGAAGCAGAAATAAAGCAAGGCAGGAAGGCTTGGTCGACCAGAAGCACCTCGGGCGTACTCTCTGTTTTGTCTCTGCCATGGCCTCTGAAGAGCCCGTGCTGCTGCAGGGATGTTCAGAGAGGGGAATTAACCCGTGCTGCCCTTGGCAAAAGCTGTGCCTGTGCCTTCTGCCTTCGTGCCGCTGCCCAGAGCAGACAGTCGTGTTACTCATGCTGCTGGGAGAGCACAGTGAGCTGGGGAAATGGCATGGCAGAAGGCCTCTGAGGTCTCCTTTCGCAGAGATACCATTTTCTCAGTGGGAGGAGAGGGTCAGTGTCTCTCTGTCCACACTCCCACGGGCCCATCCGCAGCGGCTGGTCTCTCAGAGGATTCAGGAAAAACTGGGACCATTCCCATCGTGGCCGCTGATGTTGGCATGGTCTTTAGCAAGCTGGGCCTTGCCAGCCATGGCCGCTGCCAGGCAGTTTGATAAGCCCAAAACGAGCTTGTGCATCCTTAGCTCTGCTAGCTGAGGTCCTCACTCTCCCTCTTCTCCTAAATTTTTATGGGCATGTTATGAACAATTGGATTAGAAGCTTCTGGTTTGGGAAGCATGCTTCACCCTTAATTTAACTGTAGTTCCAGGATCCCAAGTTCATTGAGACGTGTCCCTGCACCCTCTTCTATTCGTAGCCCTACTGTCATTTGCACTTCCAGGACTTCAGTTTGCACACCCAGTACTAACAACTGCTTTTGCCAAGCCTCCTGTGTTTTGGGAAGCCTCCCATTTCCTCTCAGCTTTTGGTGAGTCCTTGGCATCTCCTCACCCCCAGGGCTACTCACCAGCTCGCAGCGTAGCCGATGGCAAGCTCCTCATTTCTCCTGCTGGCACCAGCTCCTTTCCAAAACCTCGTCATTGGAGTCACATTGCTCCCTGTGCAGCGAGCAGGGGCTTTTCAGGTTGCCGCAGCATTAATAATGTGCCCAAAGCTGAGCAGATGGAGCAGGGATGTTTGCACAAATAAAAGCAGCGTGTCCAGAAAGCAGCAATTTGCAAAAGCTTCCACTGTGTTCTGGTGAGTCTCACTTTGATGGAAGGAGAATTATACTGCAAAGGCAGTTTTCAAACTGGAAAGGAGAAGGGTGTTCCTGCCCAGGCACAGTCACCAAGTGGCTCCCCATTCACACTGCACCCTGTTTGAGGTTGCATGGTTGAGGTGGCACCACCTGATGACTGTATGAGATTCCTCTGCACTTGACTGATGAGAGAGGAAGCGGTAGACTCGGGGAAGAGAAAGGTCTGTCTAAAATCAGGCACACTGTATGAAGACAGAAGGCTGAGCATCAGAGATGAGAAGTGTAGTCCCAAATGCTGTGTACAGATAGCACTGGATCTGCTCACTGAGCAGTGTCTGTGAAATACTGTCCCTTCTGTCCATCCCTCTCTAAAGATAGTGGGTCATTTAGGGGAAAATCCCAGTTTTAAGACCAGCTCCAATGAAGGCAACTATTCTTGGCTGTTTGAGAAATAACATAGTTTTTGGTTTGAAGCACTGTTCCCTGGAGCTTCTTTCTGAAAATAAAAATAGTATCTTTTTACTAAAGCTAACAGTGCACGTTTCCAGGAGGAATATAGGGCTGGTGTGTTTGCTCATTTTCTTAGAGAATAAAGCCATGTCTTTAAAAGCCTGAATAACCTACCCAGAGGAGCCCTGACTTCAGTGAGGTGACTCCAGGTTTTTAAGCAGAGGGCAGTGCAGCCTCCTGAAACAAGAAGGGGTCTTGTCAACCTTGTGGCTAAAGACCTGGTTATTTTTTGCTGACTGTCTGTCCCTTTCCATTGTGGGGGTTGCTTTCAGATATTACCGCTCAGGACGAACTGCTGCAGTTTGCCAGAGGGGGCACAGCATGGATGGGGCAGGCCCTCCCTCTGGCTCTGGAAAAGCAGGTTGGGGTGCACTGCCAGGGCTCACAGCCAGCCAGGGCTGGGGTCCCCTGAGGTCGGGGTCCCCTGCACCATTCCCTGGGGCTGCAGATGGGTGGTGGGAGCAAAGCCAGGCTGAGGTCCGGGTGCTGTGCCCTGGACAGGCATAGCCACGTGCATCCCCACCGCCCCCACCACACGTGAGGGGTGTGTGGTTAAAATAGAGAGAACAGCTGGTGGGAAAGGTGGTCTGAGGGGCCAGATAAGTGCTCATGGAGCAAAGGAACTTTGTTTCAGTTGGGAGGGGAAGGGAGGGAAAACCGCACAGACATTCCTTTCCTTACAGGGCTGCCAGTCACCAGCTCTTTCTTTCTTCAGGGGGAAATACTGCACCTTTGGAAAGGGATTTGAATGATTAAATTACTAGTTAGTGCGATCCTATGGGACTTGGGTTGGTAACATTTCCTAGCATAAAAATTGTCTTGTCGAGAGATTTTTATTTTCGCCCCGTTGGAATTTTTTCCTTTGGCATGTCGTGTCCAGCTGCTTCTCCAGATGGAGGCAAGGGAGCAGTTGCCAGCCCCCTCTGGGACGAGGACAGGGATGGGAGTGATTATGCAGGAGGCACCACAGCGCAGCTGCTGGGCTGCAGACACGCGAGGTTGGGCTCCCTGGTGCTGCTGGGCTGCCCTTGCTGCCACTGGATGCTCGGACGCCCCGCTGGGTGGCCAGGCTGGTCACTCACCAGCTGGACACCTGGCGTGCAGCCCCTCAGGCAGCCTGCCTGTTTGCCCAACCCCAGCTGGCAGCCTGGTATTTTTGGAGGCACAGTATTTTTGCTGGCTCCCTTGGGTTATTCTGTATTGCAGCTGCTTTCAGCGAAAGAAAAAATTGGAAAAAAAAAACCAAAAACCAAAGTTCTAGAGAACTTCCCCAGATGCTGTTTATGTCTTCCATAGTATGATTTCTGATGTGGGGAGGTCAGTAGGATTCCGTCTGTGTAGGCAGTAGATGGGTATTTTATCTAGAATATTTTCTGTTGTTCTAGCTTTCCATCAGGGACCCAGCATGGCACACAGAGTCCAGCAGGCCTCCCTTGCTCATCCAAAGCCGTGTGGTCATGGTCAGTTTACCAAGACAGTGCAGTTCCCCTTCAACTTGATCCTGTTTCATCCTTGTGGTTCTCAAAGGGCCAATTCCAAGGTGAAACTTCCTCAGAGTTTGCTATCAGTTTTTACCCATCTAATCTTCCCTGTTAAAGGCTTGCATTTCAAAGGCTGATAATAACCTTTCTACCAGAGACCTCTGATAGAGTTATATCATGCTCCATGTATCCAAGCTGGCTAGCACTCTGTTATCATTCTCAGCACCTTCTGGGAACAGGAACTCCATTCCTCAGAGGCTCTCGGAGGCAGAAGAGATTCCACTCAAAATTCTGCCTTTGCATCTGGGTACGTGAAGTTTGTACTGAAATCCAGGACACAGAGAAAGGGATGAGGGCAAGACAAAGCTTGCAGTGATCAGCCAATCTTCAAAGTCAACCGGCTTTCCTCTTGCATTCCTGATCAGGAGGCTGGAGCACACGGAGCTGCTGAGCAGCAGTGTTATCTGGGAGCTGCTGGGGGAAGAGCTGGGGCTTTAGGACCAGTCTTGCAACCTTTCACACATGAAATAGTTTTTACTCATTTGTGTCTCCCCATTACATTCCGTAGACTGAAGATGGCTTCAGCTGGAGACATGCTTTAATTACAGAGAGGCACCTTGAAGTCTTTAGGACTGTGATGGAATTACTCTCAATTTCCAGGTCTCTTTCCCTGGCATTTTTTCCCCTTTGATTTTGATTTCGTGTTCTGCACCGCATCAAATTTTGCTCATCCAGACTTTACGGGTACCTTTCCCCTTTGATTTAGCTTGATTGCAAATCAAACATGTCTGTGGTTTCTGCCTGCAGTGCTTTCTTATGACTTTAAGCCCAGCCTAACCTGGATTTCCCCTCTCTGGCACTGCAGGCAGGAGGTTCAGGACACGACACCCATCTTCATTCTGTCTCAGGCTGCCACATTTTTAGTGTGTCTCGTCTCCTCTATTGAGGCAGCAGTAGATTCTTTGCAGGTCATTGTGATTCATCTTCCAGTGCTGCACCATCTGAATAAAGTTTTAGAAATCATTCCTGGGGTAAGGCAAGATTCTCACTTGCCTGGAATCAGCCAAGATCCACAGAGATCTGCCGAGCTGCACCCAGCCAGAGACCTGGCTCTGAGGCTGGAATTGCATGCAGAGGGTTCAGTGTGGTGAGTGTGTGTGGGTACGGACACAGATGGTACAAGAAGCTCAGAATTTCCTTTAGCCAAAGGCACTTGACAAAGAGGACAGCTTTTCTCAGCATGTCTCGTAATATTTATTCATTCTACATATGTGAGATGTTCCAAACTTTCATCTCCAAAATAGCAGGAACAGAATGAGTAGCACTGCCAGCCAAAGGAAAATTAAAGTAAATCCCCAAAGAAGTGATTTATAGGACGTAAATCACTTACAATAATGAATGTAATCCCGTCGAACAAGTTCTTCATTGTAATAACTTAACAGGCATCTGTTGATTTTTATATCAGATCATAAATGCGGCCCCTGCAGTTTTATAAAAGCATTTATTTGCAAATGATGTTGAAAACCGTTTGACGAAGTAAGTCTCATCTTCTAAACGGAGGGCAGAGCTCTGCATTCTCTTTTGATTTGGAAGTATCAAGAGCTCTTGAGCCTGCCCCTTCTGCCTGCCTGTGACGGGAGCCGAAGGGGCTCTGCCAGCAGCGTCTCGGCGGCGCTGCTCTCGTGCTGTGACGCTAACCAGGGCGCTCGCCACCAGATTGTCCAGCTTCACGTGCAGCAGCTCCGCAAGCACAGACCCGGCCGGCGCTCCCGGCACAGGGGACGTCTGTCCAGGTGGGGCAAATAAGTAATTAGAATGCTGAGAGCTACAATTAGAAGTTAGATATTTATTTCGCAGGCTTTGCTGTGATGTGCTAATCCCTTTCTTAGTACAGAAGAATATTTATTTTCTTCTGTACTTAGTGTTTAGCTTTGAAGTTGTTCAATAACATCTGCTGGTGACCACAGAAGATGTTAAAATTCTGGTACATCGGTTGCAGCTTAGGCTTCATTTGAGACTCTGTTAGAGGCCGTGGGTCTCTGTCAGTTCTCTGGTTCAAATCAACTCTTTGCCCTCTGAAGACCCCAGCCCTTAAGGCACTGGATAAAAATCTCTTACTTCTGGTACTGCACTAATTAGTTGTTTTAATGGGCGTTTAATTACCTGCCTGCCTAAAACACTGTTTACAGTGTCAGAGAAAACTTTGAGTAAAAAGAAGGAAAACCAATTTAAACAATGTAAGAACCCATCCCCAGTTCCTAATCAAGCTAAGCACAGGCAGGTTCTGAGAGTTAGGGATGGCCTGACACCCTTATGGTTGTTGTGTCACTTTGCCTTGCCACACTTCATCGGGAAGCAGAAACAGAGATCTCAAAAGAGCGAGTAGGAACACAAATATAAACAACATAAGGGAAGCAAACTGGATGTGCTTGGATAAATGGGCAACAAGCAGTGATTTTTCTGTCTCTTTCTCTGAACCCAGACTTTTGAGAATAAGGTTTTTGTGCAAACCGGGAAGCCGGTGGTGGGATTTAAATGTCTGAGGGCGTGGGAACCTGGAGCCACAGCTCAGGCTTCCATCTGCCTCTGAGGTGTATTCTCCATCACCATATTACATCATCAGTCTCAAGAGCATTCATGATTTGCTTGTTTGCCTTTTTTTTAACCTTGATTTTTTCCTTCGTCAGTGCCTCTTGCGCATCTCCTCTTTTTGTACTCCGCTATATTTTTCTGTTTATGGAGTTTGTAAAAGGTGACATTTTGAGTATTAATGAAGGTGTATATTCACGCTCATCATATGATAATGGACGGCATTCAGGATTTGCTGGATGCGATCCAAAATCCCACTGAAGTCAGTAGGAGCATTTCTTTTAAAGGGCTTTCAATCAGACCCCAAGCTGTGAATGTGCTCTGCCTTTCCACAGAAAATGCTGAGTAGCTAACTCATTTCATTCCACATGTTACGCTTCCTTCTGTATCTGTTGCATTTCTTTCCTTCCTTGACGTGCATAAAGGAGGTTCATTGTGATTTGGTGGATATTTCCTCCTGCTGTCTGTATGGAAGACAGTGTCCACAGTGAAAATACAGTTGGAGAGTGTTCAGCAGAGTACACGTGTGCTTCACACGTGGGCTTTGTTCACTTCTCAGGGCAGGTTGAACATTCGTCTTCGACATTTTTTCCTGTGCTGCAATTAAAATCAGATTTTGCTGTAAAAAATAACCTTATCTGGAGAGTTTGTGTCGTGTTGAGAGAAGTACCTGTAATCTGCTGTTAACTAAAATGGATTCTGCCATGAATACAAAGTTGATCTGTAACAAACTGATTCAGCTCAACAGACTGACTTGTACAGCAGCTCATCATCCAAGTGGTTCCCACTGTGGCATCGCTTGGGTTTAATTATAAAAAACTGTTTTGAATGGTTCGGAGTGGAAAATGTTGGCTTAAGTAAAAGCTCAAATCCCAGAACGTTCCTGAAAAACTGAAGGATCTGAGTTGGCATGGGAAGATTCGTGTGCACAGAAATGTTCCTGAGGTTTAGACCTCACTGATCATCTGTCAGACTCCCAGGAAGCTCTTTTAAGTGTTTAGATAGAGTTAGTTTTCTCAACTGGGTACGGGGAATGAGTCCCAAAGAGAAGTCTGATGCACAAGCTGAATTATATTAAATACCGTGAAAAGAAAGTGATTTTAATGAAAGCAACCGAGAAGTGTTATTCCCTTCTGTGCAGCCCTGTGGGCCCTTGGTGTTCAGTGTGGACAGTGTTCATCTGGCAAGGGAAAAAATTCCAGATTTCCTGCTGACAGAAGAAAAAATACTAAATGTTGCTGTAGGCAACTTGCCATCACACATGATTTCTTATGAAACATGTTTTTGTGGTTTGATTTTTGAGTCATACCGTTTTTAAGGCGCACAGAGGGTGTGTCAGGGTGGCCGGACGGGTGCTTCGTGTGAGGCTCCCAGCACACTGCCAGGCTCCACACCAGCTTGCTGGGTTCTGTTTCTGGTCTGTCACTTGCCTGTGGCTCGTGAATCACTTGCTTTAAGGGGTATTTTATAAATCCCCCACAACAGGTGTCTAAAACTAGATTTAAGTATAATAGGGGTTTGTTTTGGCTTGGTTTTACTCTAATTGGTTTTTCTCAGTAGCTTTAGGCTTAGCAAGTCCCTTAATTATGCATCATCACCTGGAGGCTCCTCTGAAGGTTACCACAATGCTTTAGTCATGGCTTTGTATGGAACATATGCATTATGTATGGAACCAGCCCCAATTCCTGGCTCTTAGCGCCCAAGTACTTTGGTTATTTATCTCTTTGCATCTATGTGCATGTATATAGTAAACCAAGCAGCAATATATATATCAAGTTTGAAAAAGAAGAAACAGCATGAAAAGCATGTACCGAATGGGGAGATATGACTCAGTTATTGACATGGCCAAACCTTTCTGTGTGTGCACAAACCTCACTGAACGTTACCAGCACCGGGGCCGTAATTTCACCCTCGTGCCAAAGGACTCACCTTGGCCAAACTACGCTCGCAGCTTTGTATGTAAGGGTACGTTCTCATCATTCTCTTTTTTTTCCCCCTTCACCAAGCACCTTTTATTCCTGGCTCTCCAGTTCCTGCTTTGCATAGACAGGTGAGGAAGGCCTGTCAAAAGCATCAAGCTGTATTCTCGGGGAGCGGGTCAAGGAGGAGAGGCGGCGGCAGCGGGACGCGCCGCGGGCGCCGAGCACGCATTACACATGCACAGTCACAGCCAGGCAGGCTGGAGAGCCCAGGGAACCCGGGTCAGCTCGGGGATAAGTTACTGAAGATACATAAAACAATAGCTGAAATTAACCTTTTGCTATTTTAAAGGTCACTTTCAGTTGCTCTTTTTTAACTTTGTGTATTTGCTGGGTTGTGAAAGGCAGCGTGGGTCAGCGTGGAAGGGGAGTGCTTGGGAAGCCTTTGTGGTGGTGGTAGCCAGGATTTTGGAGTGTCTCCAGTATAGGGTTGTGTATTGTACATTCAGTGATCTGCCTGAAGGGAAAAAGATGCACGGGAAGTTTGCTGTCCGCCTTTAGCTGCTGCCATCTCTGCTTTTGTTTGCTGGGTCTTAAAGTCAGCCCTCAAAAAGCTTTTGTTGTACAGGTTAGTCCACTACTTTCCTTCTGAAACTGTCTTTCTGTAGTAGTGACCTAGTAAGAAAGAGCCAAATCTGTGTGATGTGTGAGCTGATTGCTACTAATGCCATATCAGTAAGGTGGCAATTTCCATGACTTAGCTGATGTTTTGCAGCTGAATGTTAAAATGGAATAAAGAAAGGTACCTTTAAAAAGTAGGGTAAAGAAATTAATAATTTCCAGCACTGTTGCCCAGTCATCAGAAGTTATTCTCATCAGCTCTAAATTTACATTTTCCTTGACAGAAACACACAGAGGTAACAGATGAAAATGGTTGATTTGTTGTTTTGGATACACTAGCAATTAATTGCAGAGAATCCTACTATTTTGTTCAGACCTGCCTGCAGTGAGAGGAGACAAGGATGTTCTTATTTTGATTTACTGTCATTTATGAGGTTTCAAAAGGGAGTGGCCCTTTATTTTCCATTTTCTATTTTCTGTTCGAGTTAGCCACTGGTTCTGGAGTGTCCAAATGTTGGATAGGAGCCCATTTTCCCCCTAAGTAGAAAATCACTGCTGTGTCATACTCTTATAGTCGTGTACTGCCATGGTACTCTCCATCTCCCAGGCTCCGGAATCTTCCGGAAGCAGCACCAGCTCTTTATCCTTTGGAGAGGACAAGCAGGACTGAGGAACTTGCCTCTGCAGCTCCCAGAGAGCACAGTGCTGGGCACAGCCAGTTAAAATCCAAGTGAGTGCAGCGGGTCCTGTACCTGTTTGCTGGGGAGAAGGGAAAGAGTGTTCGCTTCTCTCCACGCCTGCTGACAGAACAGCACTGAACACCCAGTCCTGAAGGAGGGTGGCCCAGAGCCAGGCAGGGCGAGCCCCGTGTGCCACCAGCAGCTGCAGACAGAAAAGACTGATAACGTTTGAGGGGTTTGGTTTGATAGAAGAGGGCACAGATTGGAAGGAGTGGCATCAGCGAGACCGGGAATATGCGCGTCGGCCTTTTCGGGAAAACAGCCGCTGGCAGCTTCCCCAGTTGGAATATGTTTCAGCTATTCATGGTACTCAGAGGTGGCAAATACTCAGTAATAAACAAATGGGAGTTAATTTCTTGGAGGGACTCAGTTTGGGTTGGCAGATCTCTCTGTTGCTTCTGAACGGCTGAATCTCTTTTTTTAGAGTCGGGCAGGAATTTGGGTCGGTTTCAGCTGACGGTTGTGTTTCTGTGGGCAAGCACTCTGCAAGCTGCCCAGGGACGAGCAGAGGTTCGGAATTACACGTGTCAGCCCACCACCAACCGTCACCGCGGCCAAGGAGGGCCTGGAAAATATAGGTTTCTTTCACTGGGCTCCAGAGGGACTTGCCAAAAAGCCCCACTTTTCAGACAAAGCAGGGAGAATGACATCAGTTCGAAGGCACGCCACGCTGAAACCTCCAACACAAACCAGCTGACTTAAGCATGGCAACGTATCCAATTGCACCACGATTATAGAGCTGTCATCAGCTGTGGCAGGCACCCCGAATACTTCTGTAATGACCACAGGCACCAGTGCTCCCAGGGCTTAGAGAGAACAGGAGCTTGTTTGGGGAGGGCAGAGAACTGTTGAAGGAGGTGTAGGGTGAAGAAATATATTTCTGCATTTCTTGGCACCATTTGCCAAGGGTTTGGTGTTTTTTTAATTTCTTGGCACCGTTTGCCAAAAAAACACGACGAGCACATGGTCGTTAAAAAAAAAATTAATAAATTAAATATCTTTTGAAAGAAAATAAATATAGTTGAGTAAATAGTCACTCTGTTGCTGAGAGACTCTGGACCAACAGGACTGAAGAAATGCCTTGACAGAGGTACAGATACAGCACCTTGGGAAGCTTCAGTTCAGAGTCAGTGGGTGCTGTATAAATACAGGATGAGGAGACAGTCCTTGGCCCTAAAGATCCTAGTGGCAAAAGTCCATGTGAAAGACAGGAAGAAATCACAGAATCACGGATATTTTTGTAGGATTGGTATGTTTTAAAAAGAGCTCATCCGTGCACGAGAGGAATGACGTGGGTACCTGTGCAAAACGTACCTTCCCTCCGTTCCTCCTGGATGCCCTTCACACAGGATTGCTTCAGAGTTACAGTTGTGACCCTCACCTCTGCCACTGGTATCTGAAATATTCCACTGTACCCTAAAGAGAGGGGAGAAACTCCACGCTTCCTGCTAAGCTCCTGGACAAGCATTTTGCCACTGGAGCTGCTGCTGTCTGGTGCGTTTAAATGAGCTTGGTTGGGAGGTTCTGCTCTCCAAGGCTCCTGCTTGTGTTACACTCGCAGTTTGCTAGCAGGCAAGCTGGGTGCTAAAATCAGTTTGATGTAAACTAAGGCATGTGTTTTAGCAGCCAGGAAGATTAACTGCTGGAACATATTTCTGAGAGGAGCAATGGAGTCTATTTTTCATAAACGCTTCTGGAAGATACGTGTTACCAAAATGCAAGTTATGGTGCTTCTTGTGATGCAGCTGATGAAACTTCTCTGTCTCTGACATGACAAAGCTGTGGCCAGCCTGCATGGCCCACAGGCACTTCTGGACTCAGGGTCTGTCCAGCTGTGGAGGTACCACACCCAGAGGGTGGTTGGGCACTGGAACAGCTTCCCCAGGACAGTGGGCACAGCACCAAGCCTGACAGAGTTCAAGAAGCATTTGGACGATAGTCTTGGGCACGTGGTGTCCCTCTTGGGATGTCCTGTGCAGGGCCAGGAGTTGAACTCGATGATCCTCGTGGGTCCCAACTCAGCAGATTGTGTGATCCTGTGAAGTGGGGACACATAGGTTGTTGCTGACTTCTTCTTCTCAGAGATGCCGTACTTCCCAGAGTCCGGATTAGTGCATGAGACAGGCCGAGTCTAAGGGAGCTGTGTGGCAGGGTAAGCGTAATTAATGCTCTGAGAGACCTTCCTGGAACGGCTTTGGAGGCAAGTACAGTATCTCTGATGGTTTCAGTTCCTGCACAGCCTTGAGCATTCAAGCCCATGCTATCTGTACAGCAGGGGGGACTGGTTGCAAGCCTGATCCAAGAGATCCTTGCTCTTTATAAAATATGTCAGAGGATCTCCAACTTTTACCCTATCAGTTTCTACATGAAGGAGATACAGGGAGGCAAGCCTGTTTATCAGGGAAATGGTGCTTCTCCTTCCCAGCAGCTCCTGGGCCCTGTGGGGTTTGGCATACATGAACTGGTGTTCTTTGAAGTTTCTCTGCTCTAAGCAGCATTGTAGCATTTCTGTGATGCATTGATTTCATCTGTGGAAATGCAATTTATTACTTTTATTAATATCAACTTTGGAAGAAACAAAGGCATTGTTCCGAGTGGTGCCCCGTGGATTAGGGGAGTTAGGGAATGCAGAAGATGTCTCCTGAGGTTTATTAAGAAAAGGGAGTGGAGCTGTTAAAGTGATGAGCAATGTGCTGTACCAAAGCAATGTAAATTCTTTATCAGCAGCTTGTGGTTAGCTCTTGTACCAGATGGCAGCACTCAGGAGAAGGAGTGCATCGAGGGGACCCCGTTGAACCCCCAGGAAGCTATTTGCTCATTTTCCTGCCCTGTTGACTCATGTTGTAGTGCAGTGTGAAGCTTTGGTGTACAGCATGAGTCAGGTGAGACTGTGCCCTGGCTGTCACTGGGCTTCAGGAGGAGCAGGAGGTGCACAGGTGGAGCTGGTAAGGCAGAGCTGAATCCCACAGGTCACACTGGGTTGGACCACTTTCTCTATGGGTCTGGCAGATTTCACTTCTGCGGAAAAGGAGCTACTTGGTTTTGTTTGCAGCTGTGTGTCTGCCGTTTTTTATCAGATGGAAAGGAGGGTCTCAAGGTGTGACTCAGCTGATTCTGTGTTTCTTAAGTTTTTGGTGGGACCAAAGTTCTCCATATTAACAACAAAACTGAGAGTATTCTTGAGTATTTCTGCAGAAACAGCTTGTTGAGTGATGCAAACCATGTTTGGCTTGTTCTGCTGCAGAAGAGGAAACCCCTTTGAGCAGAAAAAGGGTTGCTTTATCGGGCTGTGATGCTGGTTTGTGAGTCCTCCCCAGGAACACTGGCTGCCCATTGCGTAGAGGACATGGAGTGTCAAGCATAGAGGCATAAAAGTCATGTATTTTTAACTCAATCAGTTCATGCAAAGTCTGGGATGGAGGGACTTGTTTGGGTTTTGTGAAAGAGTAACCCTCATTTGAATTTCGGCTCTGGATGAATTCACACTCCTTTACTGAACTGCCTGCTGGCTTTTGGCATCGTGCCCCTGGGATCTCTGTGTGTGTTTATTTGATTAATAATTTGAAGTTGACTCTAGCTGTTGCTGAGTGGAAGCACCATAACACGAAGGGTAACAATAAAATTATTGTTGAGCTTCTTTAGAGATCATATAGCAGGCCCTCAGATGCAGAATCTTGTTTCTTAAGATAGAGGCGTGCGTATGTAAATTTTCTCTTTTTATGTCTATAAAAAGTTTTCACATGATTTAGGCAAAGCCTTGGCTCAGGGGCAAAGCATCTCACTCGTTATTGCTGGAGATTGTATGTCAGCTGTACAGTTTCTAACATGTTCACACTGGTCAGATTTGAAGTTTCCAGCTCATTTCTTCAGGTTTAAGTTTCTTGAAGTGTTCTCATCCTCCCCAGTGAGTTCCCCCAGGGCAAGTAATATTTTGCAGTATGTGAGAATTGAAGTGATATGTCTTTAGCCAATGTTTTGTTAGCTCCATTGTTTGTATGCATTGGATTGCCTAGGAAACCATAATAATCTTGTTAAAATAAAGGTTTCATCTCTCTGTGGCACTGGGGCTAGTTCAAAAGCCACACTAACACAGAGCACATTAATTCAGACCGTTTCACTTTCTGGGAGGCGGCTGAGCCCCGGCACCTCCCGGCCCTGCCCTGCAGAGCCGGGCACCAGCAGCAGCCCCGCGGTCACTGTGGTGCAGCAGGGCCGGGCTCCAGGGCAGGCCACCTGCAGCCTTGTGCAGCTTGGGAGAGCCCTGAGGAGAGCCCTGGGCTCGCACCTCCTGCAGGATGAGCCCAGCGAGTCTGTGCAGCGGCAGCTGCCGAGGACACAGGGCCGGCTGCAGCAGTCACCAGCTCAGAGCTGCCTCTCTGAGCCTCTTCTGCACTCAGAGGAGTTGGAAGCGGAATCATCCGCATTTCCCTGCGTTTGGGTTGTGGCCAGCTCCCTTGGTATCTGAATGCACTTTTATAAACTCTCTTCTGCTTAGTGTTTCCCCAGCTACATGTGCTACTACGTGCGTTAGCAAAAGAGTAGGCTGCCTTCTCCTCTAGCTCCCTGGGAGATCCGTCTGGTGTAGGCTTTCCAGGAGGGAATCTCCTGTGGCCCCCATCATCTGTTCCACAGAACTGTCCCAGGTGGCCGGGGCTGGTATGGCCAGACCCATCATCATCCACTGCTCAGGATGCTGTAGTTGGCTGTTCCTCCTCTCTTGGTCATAGCTTCCACTTTTGGATTGCGTCAGGTCATTTGTACATACGTAGTTCAGAAATGAAACCAAAGTGTTGACCTCTGTTGACATCCAGCAGCTCCTTCAAACAGCTCCATCCTTTCTTCTCTTCCCTGGTTCTTAATTTGCACTTTAAAGGGCGGGCTGCTGCTCGGAAGGCAACTGAGTTGCTGATGGAATAAAACCTGTCCCAGTTTGAAGATTATCCACAAAGTTAGTCCATGAAACAATTTCTAAGATATAAACAAGATCAAAGCACTATCAGATGTGGACACCAAAAGAGTAGGCTTTGATAATTTAATCTACCAAATTACCAATTTTGGGGCATTTGATTTGTTATTTCTGCAAATTAGAGGCCAGATGCTGCTGCTCTTAGTTTTTAATCTCTTAAAAATAGAAGAGATTACTGCCAGAGGAATGTGCTGCTCAGGCAGAGTGATGCTGGTTAACCCTTTCTGTAAATGGTTTTAGTTGCAGTTTGCTGTTTCTTTCTGTGATAATACAACCCTGTGCTCAGGGTGGTGGTTCCAGAGAGGCGAGCCCGTCAGAGCTGCCTGGTGCAGCAGAAAAGATTCATCGTGGTCTTGGCAGCTTCTTGCTTTGGTTTATACGTTTCTGTCTCATATTTTTCTGCTCTTACTCCTGCTCTCAGCCCAAGGGGGTCCATCCTGCATTTTCACAGGCTTTTCATTTCAGCCTCTCTCTCTTGCCTTCAGTGCATCTCCTCATCCTCCTCCCTTCTGCCTGTCTGGTCTCATGCCAACCTCTTGCTCCTGCTTCTTCCAGCTCCATGGGAAGCCACTGACCCGTATCCTTCTGCCCGAGAGGAATGAGCAAGGCTTGTGTCAACAACCATCTCCACCCAGCTCTGCAGGGCATTCTCCAGTGTGCTGGGAGGCACTGGGTGGACTGGTGCTTCTCCAGTATCCTCTGGAGAAAAAGATAATGAATCTGGCACTGATAAAAGCCGCTCACCTCGTGCCACTGGGTGGAGGAGGCTGGATTATGTGATGGGCAAGTCTGTGTTTATGTATTTCTGATGGGATTAAAGAGCCTGTGTTTGACCTGGACAGTTCTCATGCTTTGGGCTGTTTTCAAAACCGCCCCGGGGGAAGGGAGGTGTCTTCAAGTGGCAGAGAGTTTTCTGTTATGTAAAATAATAAAGAATAAGCTCTTGTGTTATAAATATGTTTTACTGTCTATATTTGCTCAGCCCAAATTAATTCAGCATGTTTTCAGGCCAAGAGAACCTAGCTGAGCCCTGCCAGAAGTCAGCAGCAAATTTGGTAGTAGATACATTCTTTTCTTTCAGCAATCAAAACACATTAAAACTCAGGCGAACAGCCCCTGGTGGGGGAAATTTCATCCTGGAAAGGATGATTTGGAAAAATTCCTAACTGTGGGGCAGAGAGCCTGCAAGAAACAATGAGATGACACATCTCCTGCTGCTGCTCTGCTCTGTTCTCACTCTCCTGAAAGCTGGTGTTGAAACACTTTTCCCTCTTCTGCTGACAAGTGCTTATTATGGCCTGATTTTTGGTGAGAGAAAGTTTGGAAGTGAGTGGTTTTGTTTCTCATTATCAGTGCAGGCCTTTCCCCAGCCACACACACCCAGCACCCTCCTCCTACCGAGTAATCCTGGTATTTCATCCCCTGCAAACTCAGTGCCGATGAGGCAGCACGTGTGTCACCACCCAGCTGTGGCCCTGCAGAAGGACAAGCACCAGCACACTGACATTTTGCACCAGCTCCCACAGAGAAAGGGAATTGTTGTATCCTGCAGTGTTGCAGAGGACACCAGCCTTTGAGCAGCACTGTTTTAACAATAGATGTGGCCCAGCCTGCAGCCTCCTGCCACAAACCCAAGGCAAGCAGTGTGTTTTTGCAGGAATTAAACGTTCCTGCAGCGGCTGTGTCAGCGGGGATACCCTGGCCTCCTTCATCTCGTTCAGTCATTTTGGAGTCAGTGATCTTGGAGGTTTTTTCCAACCTTAATAATTCTCTTTTCACCTGTCTTCTGATTATCACAAGGCAGAAGAAATGGGTACATACCCTGGGGAAATGTGATCCACTTTCCTCTTAGCAGGAACAGGACAAACCTGGAGCAAAGAGCTTGCTCAGGACAGCACCTCTGTCCTTCCGTCACTGAAGAGTGGCACTGAGCTGGTGCCTCTGTTTGCACCAGCCATTCCATTTGCCCACTGCAAGCAGAACAAAGACTTCACTTAACCACATCACCAGAACTGGCAGCAGGGGATTCTGGTCTTTTGGAGGTTTTTTAATTTAAAAAAATCCAGATAGTTAACAGCCCTTTGGAGTCTGTCTCACCCATTTGTCAAACACACATAAAAATAACAACCCTGCTGTTTCTTGAGGTCCCCGATTAACCAGAGATAAAGACCTGAATACATTCATTTTTCTGTCAGGATCCTCTCTCACAGAGCTGTGGTACTGCGAGAAGTTTCCCTTCGTTCATGCCTGGAGGGGCAGCCTCTGCTGGATGGCTGGAGCAGCAACAGCCCCACGGTTTTTTGGCTGGGTACAACAGGGAATGCCATGTCCCACTGCACTGGCAGTTGTAGTGTTGCAGGTAGCATGTAAAGCACTACAATTAGCTCCACAGGGGTTGAGCATGTGATTTACAGTCTCATTAATAATAGCAGTTTATTTGTTGTTGCAGCATATCAACAGGGCTGCCATATCAGGTTTATACAGGACGTGAAATTATAGATTATAGGTGTGCAGAAGATTGGAAAAGGAGGAAGGAATGATTTGTAAAATCTCCTGATCTTACAAACACACGAATTCTCCTGGGGGCAGTTTGGTCACTACTATTTGCTGTACACAAGCAGCAATATACCCTTGGGACACTGGGGACCTCTCACCTTTTGTGCTTGCCACCAGAAACCTTTTCCGTGTATTGCTGAGGTTGGATGTACAAAGCCACACCACACACAGCCCCTGTAACAGCAGGGGAGTGGAGGTTTGCTGGGTGGAGGTTCAGCACTCCCTGGGGCTCAGCAGGATGAACCCTGCTGAACGCATGGAGACCGGGACCAGCAGCATGGGACAGTTCAAGTCAGTGCTGCTAAACATTGCCTAAAACTGCTTCCAAATCTGTCTGAAATGATTTAGAAAAGGTTTACAACTGCCTTTCATGTTAAACCAATAGCTGAAGTACAAAGGCTGGTGTTTCCAGTATCACCCCTAAATAACTCCCACACACCCCACGGGAGTTGTGACACTGAAGAAGCACAAAACCCACGACAGGCAAAGACAAAACAAAAGCAAAACGCAAACAAAGACCCCCAATCTCACAAAGTTCCGTTCTCTGAACTCGTTTAACTCGTGTGACCTCTCCCACTGACTCCTGGAAGACAATCAGCATGCTGCAAATTAAGCACAGGCACAGATGTTGTTCCTGAAAATGTCTATTTGTGGAACAAATTATTTAGAATAGGAAATGGCATCTGTGTCAATTGAAGAAAGCACCAGGCGAGGATAATGGGTGCTTTACAGTCTGAACTGCAGTGGGGCTCAAGGTGAGCTCCCCATGAGCAGAGCAGTGGCTCTGCAGCCCTGCAGAGGCACGGAGGAGTCACAGCCTCCATGCTCCTTGCCTGGAGGATGCTCAGTCTGTCCGTCTGTTGCCAAGTCGATCACTCTGGTGATTTTAGTGGGAGCATTTTTTGCATCGCCAAGCCCCAGGCCTGCCTTTTGAGGTTTATGGAATATTTTAAATGTAGAAGTAGAAATCCTATGTGATAACCCTGAAATTCCATTAGGAATTACTGGCACTCAGTTGTGAGACTGTGAAACAGCAAAGAGGAGGGACTAAAACTCTGGCAGTATAGGGAGAGAAGTTTCATATTTTGAATTCTAAAAAGATTTAAGGTCTTTGATTCCAGTAAGTTTAGGCGGAGCCCTCTGCACGCCTTCCTGACCTCAGCTATAGAGTTAACTCCTGGAGCTGCAGAAGTCTGTGAGCCTTAATATTAAATTTTGCAACACTTCTGACTGCAAGCTGCCAGGAGCTGCCAGGAGCTGCCATGCAGCTTGTGAGCCACGGGAGGGGAAAGCTTTTGTTGCCATAAAATCATTATTTTTTCCTCACTCACGGAAAATACGGCCGCAAATGCGGTGTTCACACGTGGGCACCGCCAGCAAGGGCTGTGAGATTTAACCCTCTGTGCTTGGGGGTTTTTGCTATTGTGCTGATGAATTCTAATCATTCATAGCAAGAGCTTGAAGGAAAATAGGAATTTTGGTTTGAAAAGTGATGTCTAGGTGTGCCTCGTTTAAATCAATAGCTTTTTCTTACTAATGGTAGCACAATGAAGAAATCGCAAAACTCAGTATTGTGACGAATTGATATTTTTCATATCAAAACAAATGGAAATCTCAAAGCTGACTGGATTAAATTGAAGAAGCCAATATTGCAGCATTTTTATTTGCTTTTATGTGTGGAAATTCAGTGTCATCTAATTTTTTGCTGTTTTTTGTGCAATTTCATGTTTGTTGAAACCACCGCTTTCCAATCTTCTTCTCCTTCCCCTGGGATAGCCCAGTGTTAAAACCCTAAAACACATAATTTTTCAGTAAAAGCAATTACTGGTTTTGCTTTGTTTATGGTCGAGATCAGCAGTACTTGATAGCCTACCTCAATTATCACAGATTCGATTTTTATGTAGTGTGAAATTATCGGGGAATCAAACTCTGCACCGTGGCAGACGACTCAGGATTGTAATAAATACTCTGGGTGAAGAATTCTACTGCGTGTTCTTCATCCCTTCCTTTTACCTGCCAAGCACTTCCTCAGGATCAGTGGGCGTTGTAGAAAAAGTCAGAAAACGTGCTGAGAGCTCTGATATCCCTCACCCCTGCAGCGAGGGGGACGTTCAGGTGGTGCTGGTTGATGTTTCTTCACGCTGGGGCTCTATTTTCCACAACAGGGTGGCTGAAGGACTCTGAGGTCAGCCTGGCCCGAGTGCCTGCCCCAGCAGCAAAACCATTTGTGTTTGTGCAGGTGAGAGGCTGCGAGCTGGGCAGTGCTGTGCTCAGCCCCTCACCAGCACGGCACCGCAGTGACAACGTGCCAGCTGCAGGGTCCCCACATCCCCCAGTGCTCCCCCTGTGCCCAGAGAGCACTTACAGGCAGGAGCAGCAGGATCTGGGGTTTAATGGGCCCTCAGCGGCAGTTTCGGAGCGATAAAAAGCAGGTTTGTGTTGGAATATAAGACCTTTGAAGTGAGACGCCCTGGGATGGTGTGCACTCTTATCTGTGCAATAAATATGTGATTTTTATATTCGGTGGCACGTGGTTACTGAAGGGCCTCTGAAATTGCTGAAGAAAAGTAATTTAATTGGAGTCAAACATGAAAATACAAGGCAGACCCAAATATAAAGAAATTAAGTATATTCAGCTGATCTTATTCTAGCAAGGGGTTTATTTTTAACTTTATGATTATGGATTTTTATAGTGTCACATCAACATAAAGGGCTTTTCTTCACAGCGAGAGCAGAACAGAGGCAGTCCAAGTAAATGAGACCCAGTGTCCTTCAAGGAGGCAGTGGTAAACATGTTCTCAAAGATGGAAAAGTTCAAATATAAACTAACTGTGCTTGCTGTGGAGAGAGAAAAGAAGACATTGATTATGTTTGAGAAGACAGCTGGTTGAAGACCAAAATCAGTATCGTTATCCCTAAAGTCTGCCACAGTGATATTTCAGAGAGCCATTCAAGCCTCACGTGGCACAGACAGACAAAAATAAACTGATAGAGCTAACTCAGTTTAAAACCGGGCAGCAGAAGCTCTTCAGGTACATCAGAACCTCACTAGGAAAAGGAAAAAGATGAGGGGAAAAGGAAGAAGGAGAACATTTTGGGGAGAAGGTTCCATGAAACGAATAATGACACTGGCTGTGGTTGTGCAAGTGAAACTCACAGGTGGGCAGGGCACTTGCCTGGACCTGTGTGGGATTCTGCCCTCCTGGCTGCCACAGGGAGCCCAAGGAGCCACTCTCCTTCCCCCATTAGCACTGCCCGTGCCTTGGTGTCCTCAGGAGCTTCAGATAAAATTAGTACAGAGGTATGAGTCCTGTGGTTCAAGCTGCACTTGTCTTGCAGCTAATTGTCACCCCGCTGATGAACACCAAACAGCTTTGTTTTTAATAACAGTACTTTAGCGTCGTGGTCCAAGTGTCAGCCTGAGTAAACCTTTAAAACAGCCTATTTTAAGAGGATTAGAAAAAGGAGTGCTGTTAGATCAGAGCAAGTGATAGAAATGGCGAGGGCTAAAACATTAATTAGACTTAGTTGAAGCTTTCAGTAACACAACTAAAGTTGGTTCCAAAGTGTGCACTCTGCCTTTGATGGTGTGTGTGTGTGTGTGTGTGTTCTCCAAGTGGTCTCTTCCCAGCATCTGTCACACAGCCCTTGTATCTGGAGGCGGAGGAGCAGAGAGCAAGGGCATGGCTTTCTCTGCTTAGAAATGAACCCTCATATTTCTCTCCCACCTTCAGGCTGAATCACAACCTGTTGCTGTGGCTGAACAAAGTTGAAAATCCAGCAGTTACTCTTTCCCCATCCACACTCAGCAGAGAAGTCTTAACACCAGCTAGGCTTGTACTAGGTTCTCCCAGCTTGAGCGGGGAAGGGTCCACAGCTGATCACCAGGATTTGTGGTGTTGGTGTTGGTCAAGGAGCCATCAGAGACCAATTGCCCTGTACTCAGGTGCGGAGGAGCTTCACACCTGCGCATTCTATTCACAGGCAAACGCAGGTGACTTTTGTGCCCAGCCACTTGTGCTCAGGTGCTTTCTCCTGAAAAGTGTCAGAAAGACTGTAACAGGTCCTGCCCAGCTCCCAAGGGTGGCTGTTAGGCTTGAGAAAGTAGTGCTGCGTAATTATAAAAAAAAAAAAAATATCAGTGCGAATATGTTCTGCTTTAATATTGTTACAGATTAGTTCATTCTAAGGCAGTTCTTTAAGGAAACAGCTTTTGCTTTCTCATTTGTTGAGGATGAATTGGTACAGTAGTTTCCATGGGTACACTAGGGTCGTTTATTCAATAGATCTCTAATAAATAAGTTGCAGCTATTTGGCTTCTTGTTCAGAACTCATTTTAGCTTCTGGACGTGCAGCTCCATTCCGCTGATATTTTATGACCAGCTTTTCTATTATTTTTGAACATATTGTCCAAGTGGTTCCGTGCGCACTAGAACTAATGAAGTCTGTTTTTCTAGGGCTTTGTATTTCATGAGCAATTGACTTCTGTGTCAGAGAAGGTGTGGGATCCCACCGAAGCTGTTTCTGAGCTCAGTACGTTTGTAGTGGCTGTCCCCTGCATCTTCTTCCTGGGAGTCAGTGAGATGCAGGCTCCCTGAGCCTTTCTCATGCAGAAGTTCTTCACTCAGAGGGTGCTGAGGCCCTGGCACAGGTTGCCCAGAGAAGCTGTTGCTGCTCCATCGCTGGAAATGTTCAAGGCCAGGTTGGGTGGGACCCTGAGCGACCTGGTCTGGTGGCTGGCATCCCTATCCACATCAGGGGGGCTGTAACTAGATGATCTTTTAGGTCCCTTTCAGCCCAAACCATTCTGTGATTTTAGGACCCATGGCAGCATGTTGAGGGTGTCTCTCTTCTCTTTGGCCCACGCTCCCTCGTTTCCCAAGGCTGGTAGGAGTGTGTTAATCCCCATCTCATTCAGTCTCTTTGGCAGTCCTGCTTTGAACCCACCAGCACATTCAGCCCCACCCTAGAGGCTGGACTAGCACAGAGAGGAAACTCTGCTCTTTTTTTTCCCCTTTCTTTTAACTTGTTCAGTCCACTTGCACAGATTTCCACGTGCACACGTGGGCTCGTTTCAGAGATGTTACAGACACATTACACACTGTCAGTTGTGTGAGACTGCACACCCAAAACCTCACCAGGGAGCATCAGCACCTCTGTCACCAACTCAGCAGCTGCAAAGACCTGCAAAGACTTCTTCCCTGTTTCCAGCCCCACAAAGCAGCAGCGGTTTGGACCACTGTAGGACACTGATGAAAGGAATTGAAGCAGGAGCAAGCTCCCAAATGCCAGGGGTTTCCTTCCCCAGGCATTTGTTATGAAGGGCAGAGAGGTGGTCCCGCAAGAGTAGTATGTTAATTTAATTAATTGAAAGGAGACTGAAACTTGAAGCCTCCATGTGTGTGATATAAGTAAGTGTATATGAGTCACTGAAAGGAAGCATCTCTGGATGACTGGCAGAACTTCCATGTGGTGCTGAAGGAAGGCCTGGGCAGATGGGTCATGCAGAGCAACTCCTCTGTTGGTTATGTAGGAGAATGATAACAGCCAATGGTCAAGGCAACAGTGTCCAAAGCTTTGAAGGCTGAAGGTTTGGTTATCCGTGGTGTGAAATGGGGGTAGGGGATGTCTCCTCAGAGGTTACTGCCTCACTGATCCTGGCACACAGATGCCACCCCTTCCTTGTAGTTCTTGTCCTTTTCTGTGTGCAGAATCCAGTGCTGTGAGCCCTGCAGTGTGTCAGAGGGACACGGGGAGCTCGGGATGAACTGAGATTACCCTTCAACTTGCTAATGAAGAGTTGAGCTACTTTTTCTCTCTTCAAAGAGATTAGATCAGCATAAACACAAAGTTGCCAAGCATGTAGCTGAAATGAGAATTAAAAGAGAAAGAAATCCGCTGTGTAAAGTGTTGGTTATGTGCAGCAGTTCCGTGGTGTAAATGGGAATTTCGGAAAAGGCACAGTGAGAGCGTGCCCAGTCGGGGGCTGGTCCTCCTCCAGTCAGCTGCTTCCACATCCATGTTTTTTAGGGCTGGGAGTGACCTTCTGCTCCCCCAAGTGTTGGGGAAGGTCATTCAGTTTGCTTTCTGCTATTTAAACTGCGCAGAATTGTACTAATGTCCTTTTGAAAAGCTCGCGCAACCCAAAATCGGTTCCTCCAGACACAGATTGGCTTGCTCGGAGGACATTCTCTGGGGAATATCCATCACCTCAGCACTAGTATTTTCTCCTGAGCACACCAGGAATTTATATGACTGCAAGTTAAAAGCAGAGTTCAGCTGAAACAGCTGGGTGGGCCATTGATCTGAACCCAGATGGATCATCCTGAGGGAATTAAAGGCAAATTGTCAAATTACCCAGCACCACAACAGGCGTGGAAAAGTCAATATGTAGGATGGGCTCTCCTTACCAGAGAGCCTAAATGAGGGCACTGCTCAGGCTGTCTTGTTATCTATTGCCTCTGCCCAGGGCTGACACTAAGCTGCATTTATTATAATTGTTGTTGTTTCAGTGGTAGTATAAGATAGCTTTGTAGGTCTCCATGGATTCACTTAGAGGCAGAGGAGATGTTCAGGTCTCACTCACTGGTGTGTTTGTAAAGAAAAAGCTGGATCTGTGTCACCTGAACAAGCTGTTACTGAGCTGGGCTATGCCCTGATCTGCTTCACCCAGTGTGAGCTGCCGTCCAGAAAGCACTTCTGTACCTCAGCATCCAGTGGTGCAGCACATGGCTTTTCATTAACAGGAGGTACTGTCCTAATTAAGTTAATCACTGGGCCTCTGGGTTATGGAAGATCTCTGGAGATACATTAAGGCACGACAAGGTCACAGAAGGGTATTTGCATGAGGAAGAGGGTTCTGGTTGAGGGGGCAGTGCCAGAAAGAAGAACTTGGCCGAGCCCCAGGTCCTGGTCGTAGGAGGCTGCGGGTGCCCGGTCCCCGGCGAGCCACGCAGGACCAGCGGTGGCTCTGGGCTGGGTGTGGTGGGCCTGTGCTCTGAGTCTTCTTTCCCCAGAGAATAAAATTCACTCTGATTATTGCCTCGATCCTGAGGGTCTCCTGGGGTGGCTGGGGTAATGGCAGTTGGTGAGGTGCACCCTGGCTTCCAGAGAAAGTGCCAAAGTTATCCTGTGTGCCTTCTGTTCTGTGGTTCGTCTGCTACCCTGGATGTCTTGTTTGCTTTGTTTCCTGTCCACCCAGTGGACTTTCCTTTTTTCTCATTTGATCATCTTCTGCATTTGTTTTAGTCCTCAGCATCCAGGACGTTCTGAAACAGGAGTCAGGTTTTCCATAACTTGGCTGTTTAAAATAGTATTTCCTTTTATCTGTTCTAAATCTTCTGCCAGATCTGAGATGATTTTGATTGGCTTCAAACATTTGTGGTTGGAGGAAAAGGTGAATGACAGCTGCTTGTCAACCTCTCTGTGCATCCCTATAAATTCATTAATTTATCGAGGTGTTTAATGAGGATTTTAATCTATATTCACGGGAGGACATTTTAAGGAGATTAGAATTTATTACTCATGTCCAATTCGCTGGTGCAACGTACTTTGGATAAAAATCTGACAGGAAAAAAAAAAAAGGAAAGTTTTCTGTTGGGTAAGTGAATCAAGCACATGCTTTTAACAAGTATCCGTTTCTCCCATCCTTCAAATTTGGAGCAGAGCCAGAGATGCTTCAAAAGCAGCAGAAACCCCAGCTCAGGCAGGAGGACTGTGCCAGCATCTCAGGGTAACCAAAGCCTTTTTTCAGTTGTTTTAAATGAATTTTTAAAGAGAAGGAGCACGTGTAGTTTCCTCTCTGTTTTTTTCCCAAGCGTAGCTGCAGCCAGAGTGCAGGTAAACATTCCGGTTCCCAGCTAATATTTTCTTTAACGTGCATTTTTGATCTCCATAAGCTGGATGCCAGCCAGGGACGGATGCAGATGTCCTCAGTCACTGATGTATCCAGCTGATAGTCCTGAGAGGCACAAGGCACCCAGGCAGGTCGTCTTTTAGTTTTATTGTGCTTGCAGATTTGAAAGTGATTTATGTTTGATTGATACGAATGTTAAATACATGTGTTATGTGTATCTCGGAATGGAATTAGTGAGGATGAGAGATGAGGCATTTCTCAACATTTTGCAGGCTCTTTCCCAAGCCTTCAAAATTGTATTTCCTCCAGATGAGGTTCAGATGAGTTTTAAATGTCCATTGGTAGTGTGGAGGTGATTGCCAATTTCCCAAAGCAAATAGATTTTGTGGCAGATTTTCCATGCTGGTCACAGTCATGATGCAGCTTATAACTTATACACAAGTAATAAATCAAATTGTAATATTGTAATGTGTATAGTCCACAAACTAACAAAAATATGTTAGAAAATATATTCAGACATAATTATAAAAGGTCTAAGTATTGGACAAGGTCTTTTTTCTACCTCAATGAAATTAAGCAAAATCAACCAGCAGTAATTCAGTACAGCTTAGGTGTCTGTAGGTTGTGGTGTCTCAGTGTTTTGCCTCATTCTAGTTTTGAACTGATCCTCTTCATGAGGCTTTCAACACCAAGTCAAGGGACAGGGCACTTCAGCTAGGGCTGGTCTGGTGCCACGTCTGCATCCATCCATTTAGAAGGAAGTCTTTCTGCTTCGGTGCTTTTCTGTGATCAACCACCTCTCCCTGGCTGCAGCCAGCACTACCTGTGGGTTTCAGGTGGGCTGCAGCCAAGCAAAGCTCCCAAGCTCAGAGAATCCAGCCGTTTTATCTCAGTCTGGTTATAGCCAGTATATGCCTGGCAACCTTTTAAAAAAAAAAAAAGTCACTTTGAAGGAAAAGGTTGGATAAGCTAAGCTTAAATCTCCCTTTAGGACTGCTTTTTAAGTGACTCTGTGTTTTAAAACAGAAGTAGTTAAATGGTGCTAGGGTCTTTTGAAAATCCATCTTTATCTAGATTTTCATCTTTGAACAAGGTGAAGTTAGCAGTGTTTAACAGAGCAGGTGCCATCAGATGGGGCAGAAACTAAAATTTGCTGCCGAATTTATTATTGTAATATCTGCCAGGGAACATGAATTTCTTTTCCTCACCAATTACTAAAATTTGCTTCTTTTGAAGCAGGCACCTGGGAAAAGACGTACCATGTGGTTATCCCTAGGATAATCCCCTGCATTGAAGGGCTGAGTGCTTTGTTACCCACATCTTCCTGACTGCTCCTAATTCCTAAAAGTGTGCTGTAATGTCTTAATATTATTTTAGAGTAGCTGTACATAAGATATCCATATTTCATTTATATTAAAACATCTATTGAGACTAATTTGTTGACTATTCCAATAACAGATGTGCATGTTATTGTCTGTATGCACATTCTTCCTGCTCCCAGCTGTCAGAGGTACACACATGCTGCATTCTTCAGGTTGCATCTCAACACTGGCTGTCTGCATCCATCTCTACCTATTTCTCCTTTTCACACTGGTTCCATGGGAGCAAAATATTTTATACAAAGAGGCAAGTTATTTTCTGAAGGCACTGAAGGAGAGAGAACTAGAGATTAAGGGCTTTATACAGCCTTAGATAAACTCCTGCAATAATAACAGGGGAACTTTGCCTGTCTGGAATATTATCCCCACAGCCAGTAATTCCTATCCTCCTTTTTCCTTTGGGAAAGCCCACGTGTCACATACTCAAGATTCTTAGATATCCAAGGACCATGTGTCTTAGATACTCTAGACTGCAAAAATGCAGTGGCAAGCAGAGATCCAAACGATCTAATTAACCCAACAATAAGTAGTTTGTCTAGAGGCCATTTTGAGCAGAGGGCAACACTAATGAAGAGGATAAAAAGCCAAAGTCAGTTCTGTCTCACTGCCACAGCTTTTGCAAAACTCAAACAAGGAGTTTTGATCTGTAAAACCACGTAATGGGGATGCTCAAGTCCCTCTGTGAATGCAGAAAGTGTCAAAAATAGACACAGACTGTGGGGTTGTTTCCCCTGGTTTTTTGCAGAGACAAATACATTGAATTCTAAAGAGGTAATAATTCACTGATATTTTTCTTAATTAAAATAATACTGCAAAGAGCCTGACTGAGTGACAAATTGGTTCATGGTATATTTTATAAGTGAGGAAGAAGTTGAAATATGTATATTGAAATGTATAAAGGCTTCATTATTTTCAGCATTGAGCAGTGTGATGGGAGCAAGGGAAGGACCCTGAGGTGTTGTGCAGGTTAAGGTGCAGCTCTCTGGAGCTTGCTGGAAGGGGCAGAAAGTCAAACTCAGCCTCGGTGAGGCTGGTTGGGATGGTGTTCCTGGAAAAGTGACAGCATTCATGGGCGCATCCCGAGCAGATCCACTGCTTGAATCATTCCTGCCATGTCTCTGCAGCTTGTCACCAGCTCCAGTACTCAGCTGGAGTAAAGGAACACTTCTTTCTGGGGTGAAAAATACCTTTGCTGCAGAGGTGTGTGCTGTATCCAGGGTGTATATCACACCTCTTAAAACTGCCAGCAATCCTCAGTATTGTTAGATACTTCTGAGTTTATTTTACCCTTGGAGGAATGGAGCCCTTCAGGTCTTACTGAGTAAACCTGGAAAGGAACAGGCAGTATTAGCAATTAATTTTACTGCCTTTATGTTCCTGTCAGTGGTAGCTGTGGCGCTTATTGGTTTGCAGGCTTTCTTAGAGGAAAAAAACGAGAGCTAAATTTATCTCACAAAATTTCATTTATCCAAAAGTTCAGCGTGCTCTGGCTCAGTTATCCCAACTCCTACTAGAGCCCAGAGGGAGAGGAGTGGCTGTAAAGAAGAGCTCAGCTCATGCTGAAGAGGGAGGTGCCTGCCCTTCCTCAAGTGAGGACTGAGCTGCCAGGTCAGGCTTGACTCCCGTGTTATGAAGCCCACCCACACATCTCCCCAGTCCTTATCTAACAGAGAGATTGCTCTGAAATCTGTTTGATAAGAGCCTGCCAGGGCAATATTTGCAGTTCATCATTTGCTGCAGGTCTCTGGTTGTAGCACAGGTATATTTAGAAGGTGCCATCCCAGCTCAGATCCCAGGAAAACACGTGGGTAAAACAGTCTCAAGATTCACATCTCCTGTATTTGCTTATCCCACCCTGGATGCAAACAAAAGCTTCCCACTGTTTCTGGAGTAAGGGCCACCTCTTTCCTCTGGGGAGCTTCCCTGCCAGGGAACATCCTCCACTCCCTTTTTTGGATAGCTGGATCCAGTCCTGCTTGACTGAGATAAAAGCAACCTGCCTTGGAAAATTGTAGAAGCAGAGGAGAGGCAATATGCAGAAGAAGAAATAGCTGCAAATAATTACATCTCTCTGCCATTCAACACAATGAAATGAAAATGTTATCCAAGTCCTGGCAGAAAAAGTGCAGTTTCTTTGGAGTGTCTGGAGGTGATTCCTCCCGGGCAGAAGCTCCTCTCCTCACTAGCAGAGCCGTGTTCCAAACTGCATTTTCGTGCAACAGCATCTCTCTTTTGCAGGAAAAGGTTTTTGTTTTCTGAAAAAGCTCTCCTTTTCCCTACCACAAGAAACGAGCTGTCTGCTGTGTGTCCCAGTCTAAACCAGTTTAAAGCAGGGCAGCTTCTGCTCTTACCCAAAGGCAGCTTGAGTAAGAGATTGCAGAGATTCGGTCAAATCCTATATCCAAAGCCTGCTTTCACTGTTGTGCACAGTGTGTCTGTTCTGTCAACTAATCCATCTCAGGAGCCTTCAAAGGCATTTGCATCTGTGCCTTGAGTAGTTAATTAAGCTGAAGAAGATGGAAATTAGTAAAGGAATTATCAGGTGAACTGGCTGAGGGAGAGGCAGCAATACACTGTGTTGAAAGATGAGCTCCTGGGCTGGAGGGAGGCCCAGTCGTGGTTCTCAAGACAGATCCAGACCCCATCCTGGTTAACAGCCCCATTAAAAACTGGCACAAATGATAGGAAATGCATTCATGAGATTAATTGGTGGCGTAGTGCTGGGAAAAGTTGTCACTATTGAAGAGGATAGTGGATAACCATGACAACCAAAATAATAGAAATAGGGTGAAATTCAATATTTCAGAGTTAGGCGTACAGCTGGGGATTAATTGGTTGGAAATAGCAAGGGGGAGAATTAGGGATGTACCAGTTGGTGGCAGAAAGTCTGTGAAATGCTAATGTGATGCATTCCTAAAAAAGGCAAGTGCAGTCCTTGCTGTATTCACAGTGTTATTGCCAGTGAAGGAAAGGAGATGTTCTTTGTGCTTCTGACCACCCACAGTTAAGAAGAGTTAATGCCAAGCAGAAGAGGTGAAGAAAAGAGCTAGCGGAGTGATCCAGAGGACTGGAGAGCCTGTCAGGTGTAAAGAGGGGAAAGTGCCTTTGTTTGTGTAGCAAGGCAGCATGGATGCTGAGAAAGTGTGGGGCTTGGTGTGTAAATGTCTCAAAGAGTGAACACCAGGAAAAAAAACCCAACAACTGAAACTACAGGACCATATTGGCAAAGACCAAGTGGAAAAAGAATGAACTTTGACCACAAACTGAGGAAAGAAATCCACCTGTAAGAGGAGGTGCTCTGGACCAACCTTGCAGGAGGATCGAGGTCAAAATGCTGAAGTGCTTTTGTGCTGGGCACTGAGCAGGTTTAGGAAAGTACAAAATTGATCTAGCATGGCTGAGCTGGTGCTTGTCTCATTGACCCACAACATCTCTTCAGTCCTGTGTTCCCACACAGTTCTCAGCACGCATTCCCAGGACACAGTGTGCAGAGGAGGTATCAGCCAAGTGGCTCTTTGGAGCAAATCCAAAAGTTTTGAAGTTATATTATCTAAAGGCATCATAATTCTTGCATCCTAGCACATTCATTCATATCACTCATCCTTTGGCTTCTAGGGAAAAGCTGATTTTATCTCCGTTTGTTTGGGATTTTTTTTTTTGCAATCCGAGTCTTGGTTTATCCTGATGCCTCTTTGGTCAGAGCCACCAAACAGGGGTGTTGGGAGGGGTGTTCATGGGAGGGACACAGAAGACAGCAGAGAGGAACTGTGTTCTCCAGAGTGGCTCAGAACTGAGGAAACAGCTACAGAGCAGCAGTTTTGCAGGAGTGTGAAGCTGTGAGGAGAGAGGTGACCCCCCTAGGAAAATAGCACCAGGATTGCTGCATCCAGGGCTATCTGCACATGCAGCCTCAGTCACTGAGTGTCGCTGTGCTTACTTCCTGTGGCAGGACCCAGCTAAGGTATGAACCAGAGTCTATCACTGCTCTGGGATGGATACCAGCTCTTCAGCACAGCCATGGGTAGTACCTAAATTAGTAATACCAATTTTATAAATAAAATGTCATTGTGCTTGCTGAAGTGAATAAAATAGACACGAACACATTAGGTTTGGATTTTACTGGCTTATATCTGTTGCTGAATTATTCCCTCCTAATAGCTGGTTAACTGCAAGAACAGCATTAGAACCAACTGGAAAAGCAAATTGGTACTGGGAACTGCAGCAGGGTATTAAATGGGAGCTCATCCCAGGAAAAGACAGTTCCTCAGACCAACAGGGCTGGCCCCGAGCAGGAGCTGTGCTCTAACAGACATCTCCATCCTATTTCTTTCCCTGCTTTGTCTGGGGTTCAGGACGTCACGGAACCAGCTACATTTCCTCTCCTGTTCTCAGTGCAGTCCTGAGACACAGCAGTTTGTTCATAGTGAGCGTATTTCCCCAGCATTCCTCCGGAGCTGCAGAGATGCTCCATGGCTCTGGCCCTGCGTGGATTCCACCACAGGCTCGTGTGCTCGCTTAAAACTGAGAAATTAAAATACAGGATCTGATACTTCTTCCTCTTCACGTTGTTGCCCCACCTCCAGCTGTCCTGGCAGTTCATGGCAAGGCCTTGGACCACAAACCGAACTCACCAGGCAAAGCTGTCTGACCAGCAGGAGGGTTTTCATTTCACCCATTGCAGCATTTTCACAAGAACACCATTGGTGTTCCTCCAGTCTCAGCTCTTCCCTGTTCTGTGTAAGACATTTTGTGCTGCAGTTTTCAGCTTAAAATTTTAATAATACTCAGATTGAAAGTAGTTCAGTCACCTTTCTTATATTTCTCATGTTTCCTTGAGCATGCCTCTCAAATTTGTGAGAGGCAGCTCTGCTGCCTGCCTAAAGAGCATCTGGGTGTTCTTCCTTCAGTGATCTCATTCCCTCCTGCATCCATTCCCATTCCATCATTGTATTAGTTGAAGAAACCCCAGTGTGTTCCAGATGTTGAGTGATCAAATGGTAGCAAAGAGCTTGGATAAAGCATTCATTGCTGGGGGTGTTGAGGGAGGAGAAACTCAAAACTTTCCATCTTCAGAGAGAAACTGCCGGTCCCTGCCGTGCTGTTCGCAGCTTCCCAATTCGAATCCAGAGTTGTGAAAATGTGGAAACTGTGAAAATATGAGCTGCGAACACTGGGAAGCT
This sequence comes from Cnemophilus loriae, assembly GCA_013397755.1. Lineage (NCBI taxonomy): Eukaryota > Metazoa > Chordata > Aves > Passeriformes > Corvidae > Cnemophilus > Cnemophilus loriae. The sequence goes on along the minus strand of VZTF01006514.1, from coordinate 209,146 downwards.
GTGAAGCAGGGAAATGGGTGGGGATTTGCCATCTCTCTTGAATGCAAAGGTTATAGATTCTGGTTGAAAACTTAATTCTCTGAGAAGTAAGTTTTTGTCGCTACAACAGCAAGAGAAAGCACAGCCAAGGTGGCAGAATTGTTTTGGTTGTAAAAACCTTTCATTTCTTTGCTCATAACTTTCTGGCATTTTTGCATTTGAGGCAGAGTTCTTCAGACCTGGCCTCTGCCAAAAGGCAAATTTCCTTTGAGCAAAGCCAGTTGTCTTGTTTCTGAGCCTGGACGTGAGAAGCAATAATAATACTAATAAAACAGACCTCCATTTCATTTTATTTTTCTTGTGGATACTTTGCAGCAAAAGGCTGTGAAAGGTGATGTTTCATGTAGGAGCGGCCTTGGTTGAGGAGCCGTGCCTTGCACTGGCCCAGGGAAAACTGAGTTTGATTTGTCCTGGTATTGAAAGTCACCTGCTGGGTTTGGCAGGGTTGTGTCCCTCAGTCGGCAGTGGTGAGGAAGGACTCACCTGGTCCATGGCTCCTGAAGAAAGCTTTTTGAAAGAGGGGAAGGCCAGTCATGGGTTTAGCAGGTGACTCACAGAGAGGTGTCTCTGGCTAATGCTGCCAGATTCCTGGGGCTCACAGAAGCCCAGAACAGCCATGGGTTTTCAGCACAGGTCCACAGACTCCATAGCTGCTTTCTTGTGGATCAGAGTGGAAGCAAACGCATCCTTTCAGAGGGAAGGTGGCCTCTGCAGAGCCACCTCAGCTGCGTTCCTGCCCCCAGGCTGGGAGGGCAGTGGTGCCTCGTGGAGCCAGAAGGGCTCTGCCGCGGCAGCACCGGCTCCTCGTGAGCCCTTTGCCTCCATCCCTGCCGTTCACGAGGTGACAAAGCCCTGTGCTACAGTGCATGAGCGCCGTTCATGGCTTGAGCCTGCCGCTGCTGGCACAGAGATCGTGGTGGCAGCAGAGCTCGGGGGCCTCGGGGCTGTGTCCAGCGTGTGACCTGGGTGAAGCTGCTCCATGGGCTCCTGCCCTGCCTGAGCTAAGCCCTCCAGCCGTGCTCTGACCCAGCAGTGGTGACCAGGTGGGAGCTGGTACATCCAAAGGGACCTGCTGGCCCTGTCGCTGGTGACTTCTGATAGGAACAGTGGGACAGCTGCATTATGAGAGACTTGGAGCACCCCGTTACCTGAGCCACCCCCACCCATCATGGCTACAGATAACGGGCTGCTCTCCCTCTAATAAATAATTCCTTCTACCTGGAATCAAGGTAGAACCGCAGGAGGCTGAACTGTGCTTCAGCAAGCTGTCTTACCCCAAGGCCCTGCATCTCCTTAATCTATGACACGTGTCTAAAGTCATTAAAAGGCTGGACATTAGCAGGCAGGGAGTGTTAAGGAGAAGCCGCAGCGTTACTGGGAGATCTCAGCTGACCCTGTACTGAGGAACAGGGAAGCTGGCATTCCTCTTGACAAACCTCACTTCGTAGTGAGGTGCACTCGATGCTGCAAAGTGGGCATTTAGATTCCCTGCCAGGTCAGCCATTCATCACAAACACGTGTAGACTTAATTGCTAATTAATTTTCCCTGGCTAGTGTAGATTTTTTTCCCCTCAGTGTGTGAAATCTAGAAGAACTTTGTGAGAACCAGCCACAAATGAATTGGCTGTAATCGGTGTTCCCTGACTTGGATGAGAAGTACCAATTTATCAGCCCTTAATTAGCTCGGACTTTTTTGAGAGCACTTTCCAATTTTTTGACGGGGAGATATACATCTTGTTTCTCTTGTAGCAAAACAAAGGAAGTAATTTTGCCTTGAATTGACAAATTGGGCTGCGTGTGTTGGTGTTTTCTTCCTCCTGATGGTGAGTGCAACGCTGCATGTCGTACCTGGATTGCTGAGCAAATTGTTCAGCTCGTGTCTCTTGTCACACAGAAAAGAACACTGATTATACAAGGAAGAGGGTTTGAGCTCGGTTTAATTAACTTGAGAATGCGCAACCAGCGGTGTTTGGAGTGATACATAAGGTAGAGAAGAGCTTTTAGGTACTCATCAGCATCAGAGAAACTTTGTATTTTGTTTCTGTTGGAGGTGAGTGCCATTTCTGTTCAATGTACAGGCAGAACGGCTGTGGCAACAGAAAAATGAAGCCACCACGGATTAGCCAGGTCCCAAGAAGTGTCGTGCCAGGACCAACCTTCTGCCTGGCTTGTGAGCCCCGAGTCAGCTCCCAGCAGTGCCAGGAGCTCGGGGCTGCCCGGACCTGGCACCACCCGGATCTCCTCAGCCCAGGCTTCGGTGTGACACTGGGGCAGGAGAGAAATGCCGGCTGAGAAACTCACAAAGAGCGAATCATCCTCTTGCAGCCCCCCACCCGTCGGCGGAGTAGCCGAAATTTCAGCATCGTGTGCGCACAGAGGCTGCGCTGGGGACGGAGCGCGGCTCCCGGGGGCACCCGAGGGCTCTGCAGCAGAGGGGCCTGGCAGGGCTGCCAGGGCGGGCGCCAGGTGTGTGCCAGGAACACTTGCCAAGGTTTGATTATGACTGTCCTCCCTCGGGAGAGGGCTCCTCTCTGGCAGCTGGGGCAGGGGAGTGGGGGTTGGGACCCAGGGAGAGGGCAGGGGTCGCGTCAGCCTTTGTCTTCAGATTCCGGAGGAGAGGCTTTGATCAGCTGTGTTAGGACTGGCAGGTGCCGCAGCATCTCTTTTTATTTATCCAATGGGATCCGTTTTTGTCTTTTTTCCCTATCGAGAAGCTCCCATTGCGAGGTCGTAGGTGACTTTGATGCCCTGATACCTGGTGTCTGCAGGGAGAAATCCAGTTTTAGTGGGGAAGGTGCGTGCTCAGTCATTTGAGAGGGGGAGGGATCCCAGTAAAAATGGTTGGAGATACAAACTTCCAACCCAGTCATGTTGAATAAGAATGAATTTCTTCCCAAAGTACATTTGAAAACCAGTTTTTATTCAACATTCCAGATAACAGATTTTTACTTTCTGCATGAGTAATTAAACCAGGCTTCTGCTAAGACCTGGTTTGCTCGCAGTCTTTTAAAAGCAAAAATCTCTTAGATCAAATTTTAATCTATTAAGCAGCACATGATAGTGGCTGCAGAAGGCAGGGCTGTTAATGCTCGGTGTTGCTTTGTTAAAATAGTACAGGAATTTTCAGTATTAGCAGCCTGTGGTGCAGGTGCAGAGGGTTCTTTTCACTTGGTCGATTCACTTGTTAAGTTTTAGCTTCATTCTAATCTGAGAAACCAATGAGAGATTATTAATGCAGGAAAGCTTCTGTGGCCCTTCTCAGTCAGTGAATATAAGCAAGCCTTACGGATCTGAGCTTTACTAGTTCTACAATTTTAGAGGTCTTTAATTGTAGTCAGCGCCATTCCCTCAAAAAATACTTTGTTTAATAAAGCTTTGTACATGCAGTATGCATTTTTCAGAAGCTTCTCTTTCTTTTCTTATATGTCTAGGACAGTGAAGTTAATTTATGTACCTAAATACATGCTGTTTGATTTTAATTGAATAACAGTTTCTCTCCAGCTAGAGCTTATCACGCATCACCAAAAAAAAAAATAATAGTAGTTTAGATTTAAAGAATAGTTTAATCAGGTTTGCTTCAAAAAGACCCTAAAAGCTACAAATGTAATTGAAATTAAAATTATTATTTAAATTATTTTTCCTCTCACTGACTTGAATGATGATTAAAGTTGCTTATGTAAATCTAATAATTGAATCAGGCCAATCCTGCTATGAGTTCCCCACTGTGCAGTCTCAAGCTGAAGGTAGCTGGCAGTCGAGAGGATGGAAATACCTAAAGATGTTGGTAAGGGAGGAGTCAAATCTGTCATTTTTACCCTGCTGTGGGTAGAGAGAGAGTCACATTTCTGTCACATCTAAGACCACTGAACCAAGGGTGTGAAACCACTCAGTTATTTATGCTGAAACAAAAGCAAGTGGGATGAGAACCCCAGACCCCAGATAATGTTGGCTCAGTTAAAAAACACTTGGGTACAGCCCTGCCTTGGAATCCCCAGGAAGATGTGCTGTTCCTGACACTGCACCTGGACTCTGGCTGTGCCCGGAGCCAGCCTGGCTGCCACGGCCAGGGCTGATGGGATGTCCCTGGGAAGGGTTGGCACGCTGCTGGCAGCCCTGCTTCATCTCACCAGGGCTTTGGAAATAACACGTGGCAGCTTAGGGTTTGTGTAAGCAATTCCAGTCGTAAAGACAACTGAGGAGTGACGCTGTGACACCTTGCGGAGTCAGAAAAGAGATCCAGCTTTGCTTCCAGGTGAGGCTGCCAGAAGAGCTGGAGGGGCCCAGACCAGGGTCCTCCTTCTGTCTTCATGGCTAAGGCTCAAGTGAGTGTGGGTCATGTTGGCTGGAGGAAAAGCTCTGTCAGGGCCTTTCTTTTTTCTCTGGGTATTCAGTTGTGCCTGCTGGATTCCAGCTTGTCCGACTGATACATCACCTCTCCTTTTTCTCATCTTTCAGGTTATTTCCAGGATTTATTGAACAAGTCAGAAAAGGCCCTTTACGATGCTTTTCCAAGCATGTACGGAGAATTGTACACTCAAAACGTGAAGGTGTTCAAGGACTTGTACGGTGAGCTGCGCCGCTACTACCGCAGCTCCAACATCAACTTGGAAGAGGCCCTCAACGAGTTCTGGACACGGCTGCTGGAGAGGCTCTTCAAGCTGCTGAACCCCCAGTACCAAATCACGGACGAGTACCTGGACTGCATGGTGAAACACGCCGAGCAGCACAGACCCTTCGGGGAGGTGCCCAGGGACCTGAAGGTGAAGGCGACGCGAGCCTTCATCGCGGCGCGCTCCTACGCACAGGGCTTCCTGGTGGGCAGCGACGTGGTCAAAAAGGTGTCTCAGGTATGCTGGGCTTCGCCCTTCTCCTCCATCCTGTTGGTTGCAGCCAGTCAGTTGCTGCTGTTGGGAGGGGGGGGGGTGATTTCCCCTTATTTTTTCATTGCAAAGCAAGCAGATGCTTTCCAGTTTTAAAAAAATAAACTACTCGAGGGTTACCCATCAGTGGGAGGGAGCAGCAAACCTGGGCTTCTGCAGGCACTGACAGCAGCACTGAGGCAGCGAGGTGTAACTCACCACAAATGAGCTTTTGCTTCGTTTTAACCTGTGCAGCACAGTGCCAGGGAGATGTCACTCAGCCAGGCTGTAAAGCCATTCCATTGCCCAGATTCCTCGTGCTTCCCTGACGTGCCTCTAAATCACACTGCCGTGTTTCCCTCCTTGATGGAGATGTGCTGCAGGGCTGGACTGCCACGAGTGTGCTGGGAATACGGGCAGAGGGATGTGTTTCAGAGGCTGGCAGTGGGATCCTGTGTCTGTTTGTGTAGCCTGTCTGTTTGTACAGCTTCTGTGTACAGAGAGGGGGAATTTGTGAAGTGCATTGGGATCTTCAGGGATGAAACGTGCTATATAAATGTAAATTAACGTGACTGAATCCAGGGTTGCAGAAGGAAGGAGATTGTCTGTGTTCCTTACTGCAGAAGCAGGCTTTCAGAGCCAGAAGAAAGTGATTGTCCTGAAACAAGATAGTCAGGCTTTTCACACAGGTAGCAAGGAGAAAATCCATAATAAAAAAAAATGGCTTGCATACAGCATGTGGAGATGGGAATCAGCAGGTGTGAGAATCAGGGTGTGATTAAACTGTGAATGTAAAAATCCAGGATCGCAATTCATTTCCTCAGAAGGTAACGTGTGGTGATGTGGAGTGGAGGACGGCCCAACTTAATGCAGCAAATCCAGACTTTGATCTCGGGAAGAAACATTAATGTGGTAGCAGTGACAAATGCTGTAATTTATCAATGTGGGACTATAAAACTGTTCAGCTACCCAAAAGCCTTTGTACATCTCATTAACATCACACTCTCCTGACACTTGAGGCAGATAAAAGAGGAGAATGATGTAATTTCAGGGGGACAAAAGCAAAATACTTTTCATAAATCCTCTGAATGGCTGAGATTTCCAGCTCGATGGGCATGATCCTGCCTGTAGCTGAGACTGGTGGGTAAAACAGGCTGGCAGGGCAACTGCAGGCGTGGTATCAGCCAAAGGGAAGGACCTGAGATACCAACATGCAGCATATTCTTCCCCCATCTTCATGTAGGCTTCTGACCCACTGGATTTTGATTCTGGTCCCCCTTTTCTGAATTTTCCTTCTCTTGGGCATCACTTATCAAACAGGATGTGGGGAACATGACAAGTCACAGATCCTCCTTTTCCCTCAGCTTCCCCCAGCCCATTCCTTCAGGATGGAGGGTTTTCTAGGAGGGTCCCAACCATTCCTCTCTCACAGGAGCCCTCCCTGGCATTGCAGTTAACCCAGTGTGTTGCTGTTGCAGCACCAGGTTCACAAACTGAGTCAGAAAACCTCAGCACAGCCTCCTGGAGAGGCGATTTTGTTATGAGGACCAAAACTGGCTTATTTTTCCTGTCTTCTTTACCGACTTTATTAGTTGTGGATTTACACTTGTACCAAATGGATGTGAAGTGCTGGACTCAACCCACAACTGGTGCCTTGTCATTTTTCATGTTGCTGTATACTTACAACATTAGAAGAAGGTCAGAAACTGGAATTCAACTTTCCTGTCAGCTGGTAGCAGCAGTCTTTAAAACCATCTCTTTGAGCTGGAATTCCATATGGAGCACTGGCACTGAGTGTTACGGTCAGGAAGACTGAGAAAGCCTGTTGAAATGAACCCTTAGAAATAAATTAGCTAGCTTTGGACTTCAGGAAGAAATAGATTTTATTTCTGTGCAAATCTCAGGAAAACTACAGATTTCTACTAAACCCCTCCTGGTTTCAGCTTCTCAGACACTTCCAGTTCAGTGAATCCCCTGTATCCTGTCGCTGTTCCAGGGCCTTGTGCAGAGGCAGCATTACTGGGCACTCCAGAGAAGGACTGATGCAGTCTGCCAGAGTTCCTGGCTGTCTTTAAGTGGGGGAGAGCCTTCCTGAGTGAGCTACAGGCGTGGATTTAGTGAGATTTCCTTAATCCCTTCTGCCTCTCCACTGTGCCCAAGGGGTGTTTCTTGCCCAGCCTTCAGCTGCCCCGGTCTGACAGGAAGCCATAGCTTCAGGCAGCCCTTGGCCAGTGGCTGGTAGGGATGGGAGCAGGAGCCACGTGTGGGAGCGAGCCCTCGGTGTCCTGCTGGGCATAAATAGTTTGAGGGCAGACGGGGGAGAAAATGGCAAAACCATTTTTCATCTTCACTGCCATCCAAGCTTTCAAGGCAAAGTCACCCTGACAGACTGCAGGCTCTGACACCAAGTTCTAAAACTTCTGATAGGTGGTCACTGCCACCCACCTGGCCTGACACAGGCAGCGGTGGAAGCGCTGCCGTGTGGGCTGGGAGCCAGGGTGGGGTTGGTGTGGCTCTCTGGCAGGGCTGAGGATGGGTGTGCGGGCTGGCACCCTGCCCTGGCACAGAGGGAGGGGTTACGATGGGCCACGCCTGGGTGGGGGGGTCAGGGCAGCACCTCCGTGTTCGTGTGCAGGTTCAGTGTTTCTGTAGCTGTGCTTTCAGCACCAGTTGCGGGTTTTCATTTAAGTTGCACAATGCCAAGTGTGTTTTTCATCGCCTGCATGAAGTAGCAGCTACCAAAATGGCCACAAAATCCGTAGTGCAAGGCGCTTGAAGAAGGGGCTTCCCCAGGGATGCCACCTCGTGGTGCGTGCCAGGGCGAGAGAGAACAAATATCCCAGTTCTGTTTAGGATCCTGTTCACTGGTTGTGAGACGGGCAGCTCCCAAAACCAGCATTCGCTCCGGCTCTGAGCATCATGCGAACAGGACAGGGCTTCGTGCTGGTGGAGTCGCTGCCTGCCAGCTGCTGCCCAGAGATCTCACTGCTGCTCAGAGGTGCTCATTACTGCTCAGACATGCTCACTGCTGCCCAGAGGTGCTCACTGGTGTACAGAGCTCCTCACTGCTCCCCTGAGATCCTCCCTCACTGCTGCTCAGAGGTGCTCACTGCTGCTCAGAGATGCTCACTGCTGCTCAGAGGTGCTCATTGCTGCTCAGACATGCTCACTGCTGCCCAGAGGTGCTCCCCGCTGCACAG